>LOEQ01001273.1:314409-341482 GCA_001685075.1 Bramus lutescens
GGAGGGAAATGGGAGGAGGGGAGGAGGTGGAAATTTTTAATAAAAAAAAAGAATAGTTACATTTGGTACATCTGGAATAGTCTTTATCTATGCTTTGGAGACACTCGTGGATCCAGGAGATATGGCATATCACAGATAGATGTGCATTGGGGAGGTTAGGTTCCGTAAGTATTTCCTAACTGTATTTGATGTAGCTGAGTAATTTTTAGTTTTTATTTTATACCTCCAATACCAGGGAAACTTTCATTTTCATCTTTATGGTATTCAAGTGATTAAGTCATGTTCTGAGAACATGTCTTATCTTGAAGTTACTAGCAAATAAAATGATTTCTTAAATGTGATCATGGTCTTAAGGATAATCTCTAATTTACCTGCTCTCTGTTTTCAGCAGTGCTATGAAGATTTGTAGAACTCAATTATACACAATTATCATCTAAAGAAATGAATCTGCTGCTGTCACCATTTGTGAAGCAGGTTGTTGGTCCATTCCCCTTCCTGTGTATGCAAATGCTGTATCTAGGTACGTACATTCTTCACCATTGTTTGCTGATGCACAAAATGTTCAATCTATCCTAAGCTCAAAAGTTGGCTTTAAATCTCTCTCTGTTATGAACAGGTACAATATTTAAGACAACAGCTGGCACTTCATTTGCTCATACGAGGAACTCCCTCTGTTCTATAGATGGTGCCAGGAAATAGGATGCTGTGCTATCTAATGAGCCAAACGCGTGTTCCTGAAGTCTGTGATACAATTTACTTTAAAAATTAGACCTGCAATCTTTATGTCCTCATTTCTAACTCTCTAAGCAGGAATGCCTCTACAATAGCAGACAATGACTGTGGGGCTTCCTTCCAGGAGCTGCCTGCAAAGGGGAAACACCCTGCCAAGTTCTGTGATGCGCAGTACCATTCTCACTCATTTCCACTCAAATTATTTCACTCGGATTTATTCAGCTTATCATGATTCTCTTTCCTAGGCTACTTATTTTTGATCTCTCTTTTTAATCCTTTTTGATTTAACTTGCAGTTATTGTTGATTATTCATTGTCTATACTTAATGTCTTCGTTTTACATTTAAAATTACACAGCCCAAATCAGAAAAGAATGTTTTTAGATTCTCAAACTCTTACGTAGATCTAAAACCTATTAATATCAGATGTCTCTGCTATCTCACCAGCTTCTAAAGCTCCATCTCTTGCTCTGTCTTATAATTTTCTAATTTTCTCCTTCAGTGGTCTCATTCCCCCAATCCCTCTGTTCTGGAAAAACTTCAAGAGTTATGTTTAGCAGTTCTAGCTATGTCTGAACATATCTCTTTGCAATTCAAATAATCATGTTTGGCTGACTTTAACAGGCTTCTTTACTCCATCTTTTACCCTTGCTGCGTAATGTTTACTGGGGAATCTTTCTCCCATTGCTTAACAGGTCTGAGCGGTCTAGTTACTGCATGGGAAGCCTAAAGGTGTGAACACTATGAGCACATCTCTCTTGGCTATTTTCCAAACCTCCAAGCATTTTTCTTCAATGCAATGGTGCTTGTGTTTCAGTGGTAACAGAACTTATCAGAGAACACTAGTTTAGACAGCAAGCAAGCTGAACTCCAACTGTTCCAACAGCCTGACTTTTACAGGGAAAGGAAAGGCCCACGGCCAAGACCACTGAGATGAGCAGGTATTTTTAGTTCACTTGTAGGCCAGCTCTAATGCAATTCTGAAATGTTTTCTTCAAACCCAAGCCGACTTTTCCAGGGCTGTCCAAATCTGTTTTCTTTTATAGCAAGTACAAATTCTTGGAGCAAAGGAAGTGTGCAGATCATTCACAGTGCCTCTGCATGGCTATGGTGTTGATGCCTGATGGCTCAAATTAGTCCCCCAGACAGATGAGCGCATTGTAATTAGCTCTTGTCAAACTGTTAGAAATAAAAAAAATGATTTCCAGTGTAATAAAACTTACAAAAAGGAAAATTTTTCCTATCATTTTCAGCCAAAATAGTTCTGGTAATGGCTTATAGCTTAGTGCCCCTTAGTTCTGAAAGAAGGCCACTGAGTTCTCGGAAAAGGTATCACTTCACTGATGTTAGGATGATACATATATTATCTTTCAGGCATTTTTGTTGTTGTAGTAGATTGCATGTAAAATCTCATTCCAATAAATGACCTGTCAGGATTGGACATATTCTGTGGGGCCACACAGTGCAGAACTATGGTTCTCAACCAAGATTCATGCTTATTTTGTCAGCACATTTTTCAGGCTTTTACAATAAGTGTATTGCTATGATGAACTTTGTTAAATAATTAAAATTGCAATATATTTAAACAAGAGAGGGCATTGAGCAATTTTATTCATATGGACCATATTGAGTACCAAGCTCTTATATGATGATAATTAGTGTCTTGCTGGAAGTGTCATCTGGATATACACTATTGGAGCAGTGACTCCAGGGATGGTTACAATTGATCTTTATTATAAGGAATTCCAGCACACTGGAAATTAGCATCTTCTCAAAGAAAAATACAGGTTAGAATAGACAGGTGGCTAACTTAGAAAGAGAGTTTAAGTACTAACCAGGACGTGGTACAATATGAAACTCTCAGGTTATAACCAAAATGTTACTCACTTCTTTGTGCCCCTTAGACTCACCCAGAGATATGGTACGGTTTACTTGTAGGAATGAGTAGGGGGCATAAATGAGTTTACATTTCAAAATCATAAATTGCTGTATTCAAAAGTTATTAAAAATGGGTGATAGAATTAAAACCTCTTGAAGAAAACACAGTGGCTTTGTGGCAGGAAAGAATTTTGATATATAATAGCAGCTAAAACAATCTCTCTGTCTTTGTTCTCTTCCCCCTCCTCTCTTCTCCTTATTCTCTCTCTCTCTCTCTCTCTCTCTCTCTCTCTCTCTCTCTCTCCTTCTGTCACACACACACATAATATGTGTATCTCATGTACATATATATACATGTTACCAAAGAGAGTATATTCATAAGCATGTGAAAAGATGTTCAACATCATTAAGCCCAATAAGGTACTATTCCCAGCCATTAACTTGGTTATAATCAAACAAAAATGGCAAAATCTATGGTGAAGCTATAGAGAAACTAGAGCCCTCATACCTTCTTGATAGGGATGCATGATACCGAGCTACTGTGAAAATGTTTTGGTAACTTATTTTAAAATAAATTTTTATTTAAAATAAAAATAAACATTTTGGTAATTTATTTGAAAGTAAATTTATTTATTTTGCATTTTAGCTGGCATCTCCCCTCCCTTCTCTCTTCCCAGTCCTCCCCACACCCACCCTTTCTGTTCCCATCACCCTAATCCACTCTTCCTTTGTTTCTGTTCAGGAAAGGGGAGATCTTCCATGAGTATCAACAAAGTTGCTATAATACTAAGCACCTCCCCATGTAGTAAGGCTTGGCAACGTGATCCAGTGTGAGGAGTTAGAGTTCCAAAAGTCAGTAAGAGTGTTGGAATGTTGGAGGAGGCCGCTAGTTAGTTCCCAGTTGCTCAGCCCCGAAGTAATCACACAGAAACTGTATTAATTAAATCACTTCTTGGCCCATTAGTTTTAGCTTCTTATTGGCTAACTCTTATATTAATTTAACCCATTTCTATTAATCTGTGTATCACCACGAGGTTGTGGCCTACAAGCAAAGTTTCAGCATGTCTATCTCTGGCAGCGGCTCCATGGCGTCTCTCTGACTATGCCCTTCTTCCTCCCAGCATACATCCTAGCTTTCCCCACCTAGTTCTGTTATTCCCTGCCATAGGCCCAAAACAGTACTTTATTCATTAACCAATAAAAGCAACACACAGACAGAAGGACCTCCCACACCATTGAAGACAGCCCCTATTCCCACTGTTAGGAGTCCTACAAGAGAACCAAGTTATACAATTGTAAGACATGTGCAGAGTGCCCAGGTCAGTTTCATGCAAGTTCCCCGGTTGTTCAGTCTTTGTGAGCACCTATGAGCCCTCATAGGTAATTTCTTAAAAAAGCAAATGTAAAATTTAATCAACCATTCCTGTGTATCTCTCCCCAAACCTGAACACATCAGGCCTTAGACTTGCCCATAAATGTTCACAGCAGCATGATTCATAAGTGTCTCCAAAGGGAAACAGTAAAAATGATTATCATGGTGAATGGGTAGTCAAAATGCACAGACTACACACACTAAGCTAAATTCATGACTACAGCAAAGGATATGTACTAGCACCTTAAATGTCATGGATCCCAAAATATATGCAAGTAAAAGAAATCAGATAAAAAGAACATATGATCCATTTGTTCTAAATGTGCAGAAAAGGCGAATTGCTGGAGATAAGAAACAGAAGAGTGATTACTGGGCATTGGGAACAGAGAGTAACTACAGTTTGGCAAGAGGCAGCCTTTTGATGTGATAAGTTTAATCATATATTTTTATTTTATGCATATGAGTGCTTCATCTGCATGTGTGCATATGTACTTGTGTGTGACTGGTGCCCACGGGGCCAGAGAGGGCAGTGGCTCCCTGGACCTGTTGTTACAGAGAGTTGTGAGCCAGCTGTGGGAACTGGGAACTGAACATAGATTTTCCAAAGCAGAAACAAATGCTCTTAACTAACAGGCTATCTCTGTAGCCCAGTGAAATGACAAATTTTCATCAAGCTAAATCCCAGTACAAGTAATTAAGATAAAGTAGGTGGAAGTAACAAATGGCCACATTTTCATAATATCTAAAATGCTAGTGATGACACTACCCATTTCTGATTCTCTAGGGGGATGCTCTTCATTTGATTTCAGAGGAGTATTGGAATGATTACTAACAAACAGCTAAAGCACATATCAATATCAGCCACTAATTATAACCAGAAAAACAGATTCTACAGGCAGGTGAGGAAATAGAGCAATCTAATGCTTCCACCTTCATAACTGCCTCTATATTCTCATGCAAAACTTGAGCAACCTTGAAAAAACACAATAAAACCGTTTTCTCACTCCCTGAAAAGCACACCACCACAATACTGACAAAGAGAACTCCGCTTGAAATGGGAAGAGAGTCAGAAAAAGAAAGATCACTTAGATTAACATCATGAAAGAAAATAGGTCAAATAAAACAAAGAAAAGCAAATCTTGGCACATCAGGGTGGGAGGGGAACATGCAGGTTCACCTTCCTTGGCCAGAAGACAGCACTTGGGTGAATATGGTGGCTTTTGATGTCTTCTTACATGGAAATCATGTTGGGAACCATTTCATTTGAGTCTAAGTTGGGATTTCATTGCAGTCCTGTGATCTCTAGTGCCAAGTCACCTTGAATAACACCTATCAGGAAATAAAACTGACCTCCTATATCCACCCACAAATAAAGAGGAAAGACAGGTTTGAGAGGATTTGTTTCATTTTTCTGGTCAGCAACAGTCAGCAACTCCCCTTGGTTGGCTGGGTTTGTTTTTCTCAGTATATTGCATCAAGAAAATAGAAATGAAAACCGCTGAACACAGCAGGGAGAGTGAAAGAAATCTGAGAACCACTTCCAACCATTTTTATGAGAGCACTTCTAAAACCCTTGGATAATCCTGCATTTTCCAGTAACAGCTACAAAACATTTCTTGTGGTCCCCCACCCACAATAAAGCTTAATACATGTATTTGTACATTAACTAAATTACATCAAGCATAGAAAAGAAGGTGAGCCCTGGCAGACTTCCCATTGTTTCTACAGCCATTACCTCTATCAATTGCTGCAAACTATCCTGTCTGCGTTCTACCATCAGCTTACACGGAGCTATCCTGTCTCCCAGGGAGACATTGCAGAAACCAGCTCCCCTTTAACAGGCTCTTTGCTGTGAGATCCCTTCATGGCTTGCATTCATGTCTATGCCTCTTAGGAAGACCTATCCTTGGAACCAGTGTTCACCATGTGTCTCACTCTAACAAAGACAATGACTGCGGCAAGCAGATGCTGTGTGAAGGAGTGGTGATGTGTTTGTCCTCCAGCTTCAGTCAGTCATGGGCAGGCACAGAGAGACACCTGGCTTTTTATTTTATTTGTTACAATTACACTAGCATTTTATTAATTCAAAAGCACTTTACAGGAAAATGTAAGTATGGCTTTTAATAGGAATGTTATACTTGGACCTTATACCAAGGCTAACAGATTTGAATCTGCAAGGAAAAACAGGCTTTCAAGTCAAAACTCAATTTGTAACCAGAACTTTAATCCAAAGGATTCTCACAAACATATTGCAAATGACAGGTTTTTAAGCATCACAAGAATGCAGACTCAAACCTGGTCTTGACCTTGGTTGGCATCCATGGAAATTAGAGAAAAAGAAAATAAATTTTATCTAATTTGTTTTAGAAAAAGTAACTGACAGAAACAGAAATAAAAAAGCCTAAAAAGGACACCAGAGAAAGACACACTATAAACAAGGATGAAGGATATTTTCCAGATTTATCTTATAAAGCAATCACAGTTTATTAATTTTTTTCATATAGAAAAATTTCACCAATAATCATTAGTGAAAATCGTATTAATATATTTGAGTAAATTTATTAGTGTTAAATGTAAATAATTCAATGTGAATAATCTCAATGTTTATATTTCCTTTGAGATTTTTAATTTTTGGTTGTTGTTTATATGTTTTTGTGTGAGTGTGTGTAGGGGGCCCAGGCCTCCAGAAGCATGGACTCTCCTGGACGTAATGTTGAAAGCAGTTGTGAGCTGTCTGAGATGGGTGCTGGGAGCCAAACTCAGGTCCTCTACAAAGAGCAGTGTGTGCTCTTAATCACTGAGCCCTTCCTTCCCCAACTGAAATAAATCTTAATTAAAATTATTATTATGGAGAACTAATTCTATCTACCTCTGTGCTCGAATGGACAATTCACCTTTATTCCACTTATTGATTTTAGGTACACTTTTGTTCCCATATTGCATATGGGAAAATGACTTTAAGGTGATGTGTTACAATAGCAATCATTTTAATCCCCTACTTCTAAGTGTTAATGGCAAAAATAAGGTGGTTTAATAAAGGCACCATTTTAAACAACATTTATACTTTTTCTTCCGGATTGTGTGGGAAGATGTTAAGAATATATTATAAAAAATGTTGAATTTAAAAGAAATTTATTATATAATTTAAAGGTATCATTTTATTAATTGGCTCTAAGAACTTCTCTTTCTTCATTCAAAGTCCTTCTTAAATCATCAAAGTTAAGACATGTTCCTATGAGAGAGGTCCACTGTTACGTGAAGGTGTGAGCACTAGTAGGTTGCCATACTCCAGGGGATGGCTCCACTCCCATGCACATTTGACAGCACCAATTGAATTTAGTCATCAAAATGAGAAAAAGATGTGAACCTGGAAGGAGAGACACTGGGAATCATACAAGGAGGATTGCAAGGTCAAATAGGAGGTTGGTAAGGTCATCTCTCTCTCTCTCTCTCTCTCTCTCTCTCTCTCTGTTTGTGTGTAAAGTCCCCAAATAATAAAAAGTTATAACAAAAGTAGGGTTATCAACAGCTTGTTCTGAAAATCTGCAAGAGAGAAATCCTATATCTTACTAAAAGCTTTTATCTTTTCACACCCTCAAGACTCAGTGCATTGGCATAAGCCAAATGTTTAGAAACATGTTATAGCATAACTTTTCAATTCAGTTGCCTTGGACAGTTACAAACTTCTTAGCCCCTGATACCCCACTGGTGCAATGCTAATTCTGGGGGTAATTTTAGTTCTTGCTTTGTTTCTTTGTCCTTTTTAGTCTTCTTTGCACTCCTGGAGATTGAAGTCAGTCCCTTATGCAACTGCTCCCAACCTTAAGCCTTTTTAAGTCTTATCTTATATAGGAGTTCACTAAGTTTCCCAGGCTGGCCTCAATCTCACGATATTTATGCATAAACCTCTCTCCAATGTCATTGGATTGCAGGTACAATGTCCAGTTCAATTTTTAAAGGTTTAAACTTCAATTCTAAGCAAATTATGGTCTTTTGTGTCTGATATAATTTGCAATACAAGTGTTGGAGGAGGGCGCTTGTTGGTTACTGGCCGGCTGGATAGCTTAGACCCAAAATAATCACACAGAAACTGTATTAATTAAATCACTGCTTGGCCCATTAGCTCTAGCTTCTTATTGGCTAATTTCTTACATATTAATTTAGCCCATTTCTATTAATCTGTGCATTGCCACGTGACAGTGGCTTATTGGCAAAGTTTTGGCATGTCTGACTCTGGCAGTGGCTCCACAGCTTCTCTCTGACCCCACCTCTTTTCTCCCAGCATTCACTTTAGTTTTCCCCACCTAGCTCTGTTTTTTTGCCCTATCACAGGCCAAGACAGTTTCTTTGTTCATTATCCAATGGTAATCACAGCATACAGAGAGAAATCCCACATCACACAAGAAAGTTACTAGCACCACAAAGAGAAAAAAAATCTGTTAGTCATGTCATTATTCTGGTATGGTGTGTCTTATTGTATTATTCAACCAAAAATGCACGGTAGCTACTCCCCTTCTTAAGGACCATCATTAACCTGTAGTCTCTCCAGTTGATATGCCTCTTTATGATTTCCCTGGTGAAATCCTGCTGCCTCTCCAGTGACTGTACCTGGAGCAGTAGTTCCATCTCTGGCTCCTCTAGGTATACCATGGACCTATGCCTAGGTAACAAGAGTTCAAGGAAGGGCGAGTCAGAGCAAACCAGATTCAGCTATATGTCTTTGGTATTACTAGGCTGAAAGAGAATCTCTGTATTTTATTTCACTAGCAGCAAGAACAGATGCCTGGGTGGGGTGTTCAATGTCATTAATGGAAATCTTGCCTACAGCCAAAGCTATTCCAGAGAAAAACCAACCCAATAAACCAAGTTCTGGTGGAATCATTGACCCTCCAGAACCATACTGGTATGAAATGCAATTTTTCCTTCCACAATCTACTATATTATATATAGTAAAAATGTATTTTAAACACTTCAGTGTAATTCTTAGAGCTTTTGAAAAATACAAATTTTACCAGCCACCTCTGTCCAAAGCCAGACATGCTGAGAATCTCTGGCAGTGGTGCTGGAATCTGTATTTCCTCTTTTCAGTGATCACCTCATCTGTGGGACCATTGTGAGCATGCACCGAGGGTCTTCACTCTTTCCACCAACACCATCAGGGCTGGAGTAGTTCCCACACTTCCTGGAGGAGACTCTCAAAGCAATGTAAATGGCATTACCCTTAACCATAGTTTAAGAAAGGAAAGATGCCAGGCACAGAGATACATGCCTGTAATTCCATCTACTTAAGAGGCTAATGCAGGATGGTTGCAAGTTTGTGACCCGACTATGCAAATTGGAAAGATCCTGTCTCAACAAAAATGAAAAAGGACTGGAGAAGTAGCTCTGTGATAAACCTTTTCCTGAAATATGCAAGCCCTGGGTGCAATCTCCTGAATCACGGTGTCAGAAGGTGAGAGTGGGAAGGGTACTTCAGTTCTATGTGGAAGATATCAGTACAGGAAGCCTCCTTCCTCTTTTCCAAATAACCCCTGGCTCATCAAGGCTGCCTCTCACTCACGTGTGTTCGGGAAATCATCAGGATGCCTTTACGCATACCTGTCTGTTGCATGGCCAGTCAGTAGGATTAGTAGGACTGGACTAGACATAATTGAGTTTATGAAGTAACACTCATGTTCCTCCCAAAGTCAATCTTCTCATTATCTCAGAGCACTCAGGCAAATCACACAGCTGTAACCGAGTTTATATCTAACACACGCAAATTTGGGAAAAGGGGTTATCCTTCCGACACCATGCCTGACTTCTTTCCTTTATTAAAAAATAAGTAGCAATGATGCCTTTAAGGCATTGAAAGACTCTTCTCTAGGAAGCCTCTGGGCTGTGTGTGAACCACATACCAGACCTTCTTATAGTTCTGGAAAGAGGGAAAGCCTTGGGTAAGTGCACATAATGTTCTCCTATTGGGGTTGATCACAGGAAACACTAAGGAAATGAGTTAGAGAAGTTCTTAAAGTCTTGTGAAGACACTGAGTGAGGTTAGGATTCCCAACCTCAATTTGTTATTTAGGCATCTTTCTCCAATTTTATGAAGTGTGAGAATCTGCTCCAAGTTCACTATCCTTTGTTTGTGATTGGCTTGCAGGATGTTCTTTATAAGAGACAATTATTCAGAACAAAGCATTTTGGTAACAAGAACTTGCAGGATGATGCCCTGCTACTGGCTCTATCTAAGGGTGTATGTTGGTCCTGATGGGATGCTCATCTAGGTAAATTGTCGCTTAAATTTTTTTATTAGTGTTTGTGTATGTGTGTGTGTGTGTAGGTTAGAAGACAACTTGAATAAATTATTTCTTTCTTTACACCATGTAGATCTGACGTAGGGTTGGTGGTTTGGGGATCAAACTTAGTTCAATCAGTTGGGCAGCAAGCACATTTACCCACTGTACCATCTAGCTGGACCCTCATCTAGAAGACTCTAAGACTATACAGGAAGTCCAGGGTTTCTACTCCATTCATCAGAAGTGGCAGCTTATCTTCTGAAGTTACCGATCATTCCATATCATTAGGCAATCTGGATTAGTTTTCCCTAACAGCAAGTGAACTTTTCAAGCCCCAATTCTACAACAGGCAGATAGAATAGAGGCATAGTATTTTGCCACTGATTACTGTGCTATTACGAGAGAGCATTTACAAACAGCTCGCTCCAAGATAGTTCATGCTGGGCCTTTTCAAAGGATACAGGTCTGGAACACACAGTTTTCTGTGTTTAGTTAACGCTCCCATAGTACCTGCCTGTTGTGTCATCTTGAATTTGGGTGTGTGGGCAAGTTGTTTTGATGGATAATAATTCCCACCGATTTTACACCATCCCACACTTCTTCTTTTTAATTTGTGCCTTAATGACTTGTCACTTCTGATTGAGTGGGAAGCTTGAGAAGAGATGTAAAAAGCGTTCCTTTGTGAGTTGATAAAAAGGCTTTATTCTCACAAAATAGGTATGATTAAAAAAACAAGTATTTTACTGCTTAACACATATTGGAAAATAAAGATTAAGATTAATAAATCTAAAACCCAAATAATGAACTTTGCCTTGCCAATTCCCTCCCCTCTTACAGCCAGTCACTCAGAGCAGGAAAGTGTACCTGGCAGCAGCACTTTCTGGGAGAGGACCCCTGGAAAGCATAAGGTTCCTGAATCCTTGTTTGCTCTAAGAAGATCTTCGTTGCTTTCATCATGGTGAGAGTTTCATGGCATCCTCCTTAAGATTTTTGGAGCCTAAAATAATCACACTAATGCTCTTTAGCATAGAATTTTGAGGTTTGTGGAAAAAATCTTGGTCCCCTTTGCTCAGCCCATGCCCATGTGGAGGCGAGGTCCCCTTTGCTCAGTCCATGTGGAGGTGAGGTCCCCTTTGCTCAGTCCATATCCATGTGGAGAAGAGGTCCCTTTGCTCAGTCCATGTGGAGGTGAGGTCCCTTTGCTCAGTCCATGTGGAGGCGAGGTCCCTTTGCTCAGTCCATGTGGAGGCGAGGTCCCTTTGCTCAGTCCATATTCATGTGGAGGCGAGGTGGCATTTTACAGACTTCTGTTTTGGTTAGGCTTCTCAATTTTAGAGAGTTGTTAACTGTATTCCCACCTCAGCTGAGGCTTAAGGCATGATCTCTCCCTAATTGGCAACAGACTATCTGCACTCCAAGTACTTGCCAAAAGAGGGTACCACTGACTGCTTGCTGCCCATTGCCTATCAGAATTCACTCGGGGGAAGTGATATTTGTGGAAGATTGCCTGAAGGAAATACATTTTTTTTAGATCTTCTAAATTTTATTTTGGAATGCGGCCAAACCATTTGAGAGAAACATGCTTACTTAGATCTATGACTTTGTCACCTTAGAATAAACGGTTGCTTATGGCCATGGACTGAGCACTGAAACAGACACAGTTCATACCATTAGTGACAATTGTTGCAATGACCCTGCACATGAAGGGTCAATGTGTCTTTTCTCCAAATCAAAACCCTTCCACAAACATCACTGTAAACGGAGGCTGCTTGTTCATCACCTCATTTCCTGAGGGCCACAAAGGAAGATAATTCCTTTTTACATGATTTTGATTAAAACTGGTCTGGCTCTAAGTTCTGGATGTGGAGCCCGTGTCACTTTTATTCACTAGGCTGCATTTGGGTGGTGCAGCACCAGCCTCTATTAGAGAAGTCAGAAGAAAGGGTTCTGTGAAAAGCAGATTCCCTAAACTCTGGCTACACATCAGGTGATGCAGCATCAAGCTGTGACTGGTCTTGAAGAAGAGTCTTTGTGATTGTAATACAGGAAACAGTTGAGTTCACATAGAGTAACTAGTGGGCTTGATAAAAAAAGATTGAAGTCATGATATTGATAGTTTCTCTCTTCATTTACTCTCCAGGGAGCCTAGAGCTCAAAATTTAACTTTATGTCCAGTGATTCAATTTTAATTTTATGAGACACCTTCATCACTAGATTATCTACCTTCCCATTCTCTCACCATCAATGGAATTTCTTCACTTAGACACCTAACTCAATATGTTTTTGTAATCATTCCCATTATTCTCATAGTTTTTCAATAAAAACAAAAGCAAAATAAGAACTCTAATATTAAACACGTAATGTGTTTGAGAAATTGTGCCTAAAGGCACAATATTAAATTTTCTTTTAAAAATATTTATAGTTTATAATAATTGGAAGTGGGGTTCAGAAAAAACTCGGGTATTAGCTAAAAACCATACAGCAGAACTGGCTTTCTGGCTGGCTCCAGAACCCGAGCTCTTAACTGATGTGGGATTCCCCTCTGCATGCTGTGAATACCATTGGTTAATAAAGAACTGTCTTGGGCCCGTGCAGGGAATAGAGGTAAGCAGGGAAAACTAAACTGAATGCTGGGAGAAAGAAGGAGGAGTCAGAGTGAAGACATGGAGCTGCTGGAGACAAATGTGCTGAAACTTTGTGGCAGGCCATGACCTCGTGGTGATGCACAGATTAATGAATGGAAATGGGTTAAATTAAGATGTAAGAGTTAACCAATAAGAAACTAGAGCTAATGGGCCAAGCAGTGATTTAAATAATATAGTTTCTGTGTAATTATTTTGGGGCTAAGAGGCTGGGAATTAACTAGCATCCTCCTTACTACACTTAACTACCATGTTTGTCTCTCTTCATTGCCATGCTGTGTTATTAACAGGAGCAGGTGTATGTAACAGGATGGGACTAAAGGAGAGGAGCCTGAGATGACAGAGAGTAGATACCCTAACAGGAAAGAAGGGAGAAAGCAAGAACAGACAAAAGGAAATGATGAGAAAGGGACTTAAAGACAATAGAGAAAATGCATTCACCTCTACCTCACAAGTGTACACTTATCTCAATCCTCTGAAATGAGTTTTTTTTTTTTACAGTTTCTGAGAAGTATTTTCCCCACTTAAATTCCAATTTATTACACTAAGCTTTGAGACTTCTTCATGTCTGACACACTCCTTTGTACACATCCGTGTTACTTCATAGCCTGGACATCCTATTTTGCGTTTGTGCTCTAAAACCTAGTAGCTTTTTCTGCAGAGGGAAAAGTAGGGCTATTCTTTAAGCATTTATTATGGCAGACTGAATTCATTATGCTTCATGTGAACTTACAGGAAAGACCATATTGTTATTTTTCCTTTTTAATTGAATAAAACTTTTAAAGAGAAAAAAAAGAATAAGGAAGGTTTAAACATCATAACTTAAAAATAAATTCCTTTATGGACACCAGAACCAAATCAATCACCTTTCGGGGTTATCTTCACAAGTGAGGAAAAAAAGGTGAAAAAAAACTCTCTTGAAAAATACACACGGTCATGTCTGTTATAGAATAAATTGTCCTTGAACTTAGAATTTATAATTACCTTTAAAAAATTTCATGTAGTCCTTGCTAATTTTACTTTCAGATTTACTATTTATTTTAAGAATAAAGGTTTCTTTGCCCATCAACACATCAAGGATTTTTTTTATGAAGTAAGAGATGATTTAAGTTTTAAAGTTCACCCTGAAACTACTGACAGAGTTGACCAATTACCAACTAGAAATATCCTCAGAATTTATATGTATCATACCAATGGTCTTCGAGAGAGTTCCTTATTTCTGTGAATCATTTCCAATACAACAACTCAAATGTAAGTATTTCCTTTGAGATTTTTTAGATTTTAGAGCAAGTAAATATTTTTATTCAGCTCTTTCTTCATGGTGAAGACACCTATTTAGGGGTAAATCGTCTTTATATTTCTATTTGGGGATGCTACTTTAGCATTAATGGGCTCTAGTCATTCCTCTATCCATGTGAGAGATTGCTAAATATAGATGAATTGTGGATTATTGCTTAAACTTCATCAATTTTCGTTCTGTGCTCATTAGGGTTTTTTTTTTTGTCAACTTCCCAGGTCACCTGGGAAGAGGGACCCTCAACTGAGAAAATGCCTCCATAAAACTGAACTGTAGGCATTTCTGTTGGGCATTGTCTTGATTAATGATTGAGATGGGAGGGCCCATTCATCTGCGGGCAGGACCACACGTGGACAAGTGGTCCTGGGTTGTAAAAGAAAGCAGTCTGAGCCAGTCATGGATAGGAAGCCAGTACACAGTGTTTATCTCTGATCTCTGCTTCTTCTTCTGCTTCCACCATTTTTCCTTGAGTTACTGCCCTAACTTCACTCAGTGATGGACTATAATCTAGAAGCTGAAATAAACCCCTTCCTCCACTAGTTGCTTTGAATTGCAGTGCTATCATAATTGTAGAAACCTTACAAGGATATCTTCCTAACATATTTGGAGGAACTGGAATGGTAAAATAAAGACAGGACTTTCTCTCTGGTTCAGCATTAAATTCTACTACCAATGATGGGCCACTTTGTCTCCCTCAATCATCAAAACAGTTTTGAGGGTAATTCATGTGAACATGATTAACACAGGTCTACAAGTCTATATAAATAAAAGAGTTTGCGTTGTCCTTCTACTCATGGAAATTAGAAAACACTTAACTGAGCACTGTGTCAGAACAAAAGGTGTCATCAATTGTTTCCTTAAAGTACCAGCAACTGATGTGGTTACATCGAGAATGACACAGCAATATTAAACACTAGCACTGTGGTAGATTGGAGACTGAGGTTTAAATCAGGACAGGAATAGCATGAACAGTTACAGATGCTCAGACCACTGAATGATTAGCAGCCAGCACAGTACAGAATTGATGATATAGCAAGTCAAAGTGATTCTGCATAAGTAAAAATGGTCAACCTATTATTCGTTAGGTTTATTCAAATATCTATCACTAAGTGTCCAACGGGAACTGGTATGTGTTTCTAGCTACAACAAGCTGTAAGACATTTGTTTTGCCTTTGTAGTCATATACAAACAGAAATGTTTACAAAGAATTTTTATATAATCTGTTTTTTGGTTTTAAACTCAAAAATGTACTGGCTTTTGGGGATCCTATTCTCTTTGGATGTATACCTTGCTCAACCTAGATGTAGTAGGGAGGGCCTTGAGCTTTCCACAAGGCAGGGTTGCCTTACCCTCTCTTAAGATTGGAAGGGGTGGGGTGGGAGGGTGTGTGGAGGGAATGGGAGGAGGGGAGGGAGTGGGAATTTGGATTGGTATTTTTTAAAGTAACAAAATAAAATGTACATGCCAGAAAAAAATCTTCGAAATTCCTTTAAGGATATACTCAAAATTTTCTTCTCTTAGCTGACAGACACCTGGCACCTAAGCCACTAAATGTGATGTTCCATCATATCTACAGCATCCAATTTTTTCCTTGAAGTGCTTAAATAATGAGTTTTACATGCAGTGATATTTACATGCAGTGATATTTATAAATTAAACTCAAATTAACAGGATAAAGAATATATATGGCTACAGTGATTTTTATAAGAATACAGCTTTTATATATTTCTGAGTGACTAAGTGTTTAAGAGCACTTTCTGCTCTTTCAGAGACCCCAGATGAGGTTCCCACCACACACACAGTGGATCACAAATCTGTAACTTCAGCGCCTGGGTATCTGATATACATTCTGGCCTCCATAGGCATCAGACATACATTTGGTACACATACATACACACAGGAAAGACACTCATATATATATATATATTTACTTTATAGTAAATCTTGAGAACTGTTAAGTCTGAACTCATACATTTTCTAGTAGAACAATTTTTGTAATCAGTTCTTTTAAATATTAATAAAATATGAGAAGAAACTTCTTAATGTCAATGATATTCAGGCTAGAAAGAAAAGAAAAGTTATAAAGAAGAAATAGTTTACTTCTATCTTAACTGATTACAGAATAAGCATCTTTAGTGAACCAGATGATGCTTGATTAGAGTCCTAGAGATTTCTGAAGAAATGGGGCAGTCCCAAGGGTTCTATAGATTCTGTGGTATCCCTAATTAATTCCTCTTTGAGTTCATTATCCAACAGCTGCTTTATGAAAATAAAAGACGTGCATCTCTCTACACAAATGTTTGAGAGCTCTTTCCCCACATAAGCCATTTTCTCTAAACTAGATTAAGAGAAAATACAAAGAGAAGCTACTTCCATGGCCAAAAGAGTCTGGAAAATTCTTCAGTTTACGTTTGCTTTTTTTCAGTGTAAGAAAAGCAAGCCTTCAGCTTTGCTAAATAAATAAATAAATAAATAAAATTGTATGTTTTGTAAAAAAAAAAAAAGCCAAAAATGTACACTGGAAAAAAAGACAGTATCTTCAACAACTCGTGCTGGTAAAACTGGATGGATGCATGTAGAAAAGTCCAAGTAGATCCATACTTACCACACTGCACAAAACTCAACTCCAAATAGATCAAAGACTTTAAATTTAAACCAGATACACTGAACCTTATAGAAGAGAAAGTGGGAAATATCCTGGGATTCACTGGCATGGGAGACTACTTTCTGAGCAGAACACCAATAGAGCTTTTATTAAGATCAATAATTAACAAATGGGACCTCATGAAAGTTAAAAGCTTCTTTAAGGCAAAGAATATCATCATTCAGATGAAGCAGCAGACTATATAATGGGAAAAGATTTTCACCAATTACACATCCAATAGAGGACTAATATCCAAAATTTATAAAGAACTCAAAAAATGAGAGAGCAAGAAAAAATAACCCAATTTGAAAATGGAGTACAGAGTTAAGCAGAATTCCTAAATGAGGAAACAAATACAGGAGAAACACTTAAAGAAATGTTTCGCAAACTTAGTCATCAGGGAAATGCAAACCCAAAACACACCTGTCAGAGTAGTTAAGGTCAATAAAAATGACAGATCTTGCTGGTGAGGATGCAGAGTAAGGGGAACATTCCACCATTGCTGGTGTGAATGCAAACTTGTACAGCCACTATGGAAATCAGTATGGTGGTTCCTCACAAGTGTGGAAATCCATCTACCTCAAGATCCAGCTATATCACTCTTGAGCATACATCCAAAGGATGCTCTGTCCTACCACAGAGACACTTGCTCAAACATGTTCATTGTTGCTCTATTCGTGACAGCCAGAAATTGGAAACACTCTAGATGTCCCTCAACAGAAAAATGAATAAAAAATGCAGTATATTTGTCCAATGAAGTAATAACTAGCCTTTTAAAAAAGTGAAATCATGAAATTTGCAGGTAAATGGATTGAACAAGAAATAAATCAACCTGAATGTGGCATCCCAGACCCAGAAAGAGAAATAGGGTATGTATTCACTTATATATGGATATTATTTGTTAAGTCAATGATAACTAAGCTACATTCCATAGAACTAGAGCAGGTAGGCATAGAGTAAAGGAGGACAGATAGATCTTGGTAGGAAAGGGAACTAGAATAGACATTTACTGATGGAGGTGCTGGAATAGGAGGGTCAAATGGGGTAAGGGGAGGCCAAAGGGGGAATGTAAGGAGAGACAGCTAAAATTAAGGGTCATTTGAGGGGCATTATGAAAATCTAATACAGTAGAAGCTTCCTAAAATATATACATCTACAAAGACTACCTAAATGAAATTACCAAATGATGGGGAAGATAGATACCCACCTGACCATCTCTTGTCACACACACAAAAAAAGCTTCTAGTACTTGCTTTAGGTAACATCAAATTGAGTTGTTGGTCAAAGGGGTCTCATGGGAACCTCCAAACAGCCTAGACAGTTGCCAAGACTATAGTTTGCTTTTCACAAATTGATAGCAAGTTCCCATTGCTGAAGACAACACATACACAACTCACTGAACATGGAGAAGTTGACCTGGTGTCTACATAAAGCCTTCATCCTTATGTGCTAGCATCTTTGGTACAGAAAGGTGCTCTGAACACCACCAAAACAGAAATATAAAATGTACCCAGACACACCCCCTTGGATCGACAATGGTGCCCTGCCTGCAGAATACCCTACTCAGTGTTAGCATAAAGCTTGCGTGGGTATCCACAACCAAAATTCAATATCTGATTTGCCTTAAGGACCATACCGTGAGATACAACACATAACTGAAAGCTCAGGGACCTAGAGTAAACCGAATACTACCGTTCTTAAAAAAAAGAGCAATAATTCTTAATAACATTCTGCTTTATTCATAGATTCAGTGTTTTGCTCAGCCATTATCAGAGAAGCTTCCCCTTGCAGCAGATGGGAACAAATATGGAGATCCACTGCCAAACATTATGCAGGAAATAAGAGACCTTGGAACACTCAGCCCTAAATTGGATTTCTCCATCAAATCCCTCAGCTTAAGGCCCACAGAACCATTTGCAAGAGGAAGTGGAAAGGGCATAATGGCCAAAGGGGATGGGGAACACCAAGAAAACAAAGCCCTCTAAATCAAAATGACAGGGCTCATGTGAACTGAGAGACTGAGGCAGCATGCACAGCGCCTGCACAGGTCTGCAGCAGGTCCTCTCTGTTTACATTATGGTTTCCAGTTTAACATTTCTGTGGGATTCCTAAGTATGCAAAGGACTGGGTTATCATGTCTTATGCCTTCTCTTGGGTTCTTTTTGCTCCATTTGTTTGTTTTGTCCAATTCCAATGTGTTAATGCTTTGCTGTGGAGAAAGCACAATGACCTAAAGCAAGTGGGGCAGGGAAGGGCTTGTTTGCCTTACACTTATACAGCACAGTTCATCACTGAAAGAAGTCAGGACAAAACTTGTGCAGGGCAGAAACCTGGAGGCAAGAGCTGATGCAGAGGCCATGGAGGGTGCTGCTTACTGCCTTGCTCCCCATGGCTTGCTCAATTTGCTTTCTCTTTTTAAAATTTAACTTCTTTATTGAGTCATTGAGAGTTTCACATCATGTACTCCAATTCTGCTCACCTCCCAGGTCCCCAATATCCTCTCTTCACCCTTGTGCCCCCCCACCAAAGGAAATAAAACACAGTAAAGTAAGCAAGAATGTAGGAAGATTCAGTCTACTTTTTTATAGAAAGCTGGACTGCCAGTCTAGGGTTGGAACCACCCACAATGGGCTGAGCTCTCCCACATCAATCACTAAGAAAATGCCTTGCAGGCCTGACTATAACCTGATTTTATGACAGCATTTTTTTGTTTCCTCCTCTTAGATGGCTTAACTTATGTTAAGTTGTTATAAAATTATCTAGTAAATCTTACTATATTATGTTTTACTACAAAAATAAATGGTTAAACTTTTTAAAAAAGAAAAAGGAAAGGAAAGGCAAGGCAAGGCAAGGCAAGGCAGGTTTGCATATCATTACCACTTTCTCTCCATGAAGACAGAGCTAAACCTTCCTGTCTTTCATAGCTTCATATCTACCTAAGATTGCTTTTGCTGGAGAAATATGTCTATAATTGATGGGGAAGCTCAGCCAATCACAATTGGCTAGGGCGTGGCCTGCTGGAGCCNTCTCTCTCTCTCTCTCTCTCTCTCTCTCTCTGTCTCTCTCTCTCTTTCTCTCTCCATCTCTCTCCTCTTTCTCTCCTTCAGAAAGACTTCAAGATAAGGGGCCCTGTTCCGATCATCATCTTAAATGTGAGCTGTCTTCTTGGTTCCTGTACTTACTAAGTCTGAATTTATTGTAGGCCCTTGCAGTGCAATTTTTGACACACCATTAAACTCCCTTTTCATTGGGAGCCTAAGGGCACATTCAGGCTCACTGAGAGTTAAAACATGTGTCCTGAGCTGCAAGGGGCTTGTTTGCCAGCAGGCCAAGAGTTCATTGTGGCTTGAACAGCACCCTGCAGCAGGGTGGGTAAGGATAATGAGATAACCACACACCACAAGTGAGTTGTTCATTTTTCCTCTTCAATCTTCCAAGAACACAGTTATCTCAGCAGGATGCGGCACCACGGAGCGCTATAAATATCTTTCAGAAAGGTAAAGAGAACAGGCAAAGAAAAAAATCCCAAAAATATGAGCAAAAAAAAAAAAAGATCTGCAAACAAATTTTTAGAAACAAAATTTCATCTAGAAGTTGAATCAGGTCAATTGTTCTTTGTGTTTTCCCCCAATATGTTTTACTTTAATTGTATGTAGATTTATTCTAATACTATGATGCTAATCAACCTGTGTAGCTATAATAATAAAGTCAATGTCAACACCTCATCAAGTAGTCACGTTGTTTCTTTCATCTTAAACACTGTGTCTTCCTTCCTTATCCCACACCAAAGTACTATGAAAATTATTTAAACAAATAAATGGTATCATTTAAAGACTTGAAAAGGTATAATAATTATGTGTAATATAGCCCAATTATGTGTTAATTTCTTTGTTTTAATTATTTGCATAGTTTTAATGAAGGGGTTGCTAGAAGGTGGAACTATTTTTATTTTCAATGGGAAAAATTGTTTTTAAGAATGAAAATAAAGATAATTAGCTATTCAATTAGAGGCATACTAATATATGTATGCTCCTAAATTATTGCCAGTATTATTACTCCATTTATACTATCACAACTTTCCACCCTAAAAAACTACTTTTTCCATTGGCATTGTGTATTAATAACTTTGTTGCTCATCAAGTGCCAGAATAGAGGTTTAGAAGTTCCCCAGATTATCTACAGAAGATAAACCGGGGTAGGTGATGACAAGCGTGCTCTTTCAAGACACAGTTTCCGAATGCATAATAACTTAAGAAAATGAGAAAAAATAGATTTATCAAGAAAAGAGAGAACTCTCCTACATTCAACACAGCAAATCAGCAAATTTCTTCAGGGAAAGGCATCAAATTTGAAAGGCATCAATTCTCCTCTGCTGTCAGCAGACTGTTATTTGTGCTCATGCACCAGCTGGATTTGTGTATGTGCGTGCATAATCTTTTTCTCACCACTGATGTCATCATTAAAGCTGCGCAAGATTTTGATTTTTCTTTTTGCACAATCTTCTGTGGGGATGACTTGAACATCGTGGTAAAAGTTGGTGACAAGTTTGAAAAGTAAGGAGCGCAGGCGTAAAGCAGCCTTTTCACCACTGCAAGCCTAGCTTCCTGCTTTGTGGTCTTCTGTCTGTTCAGTCCCCCACTGGAGAGCGCATGAGGGGCTATATTTGTGAGACTGGGGACATTTCCTGTTATCCAAATAACATCCCTGTAACTAAGATATCCTTTTTGGTTTTTTTTTCATGAGGAGAAAATATTTAATTCAAAATTTTAATCTCAACTAGTTAGATTCATGACATTGGTCAAGGCATTTATTAAAATGTTGCACATCCAGCTAATGTAGATAATATGTTTATAACATCAACTGTGCTCATGGTAAATAAAGTGACCATGACCATACTAAATTTTAATTTTAGGAAGTGACATTTCTAAACCTTGAATGATCTTTTTTTTTAAAGATATCCTTTTTGAATGATGAGTATATTCTAGAGTTTCAATATGTACACAGTACTATTTTTTTCAATAACATTCAGACAGATTTTAAGCCGCTGGATAGGATGAACTGTTAGTACCACACTTGGAAGGCTTCTAACAGCTTCAGCATACTGATGCTTTTTAGGAAGTTTTGTGTGGAAATCTGCAAGCTGCCGGGAATTAATGTACAGATGAGTAGGCAATAACCAGGAACATTAGGCAGCACTTTGCCACTCTGAGGAAAAGAAGCCTGTGTGGCACTCCAGAGGGAGCCGGGACCTGAGGTGAGGACAGTGTGTGGGGTGGAGCAGTGAATGGGGCCTCACTAGGTAGCCAGATACTCTACTGGCCAGCACTTCTGTAGATCAAGAAACATTTACTTTCTCAGTGTCTTTTTCAGTTTATCCAGAAACATCTAACTTATCTCAAACTAAAATATTGCTAATAGATCTAAGACCTGGATGGGAGGAGGGTGGGAGTTGATTGTCTTTACAGGTTTGTTTAACTAGGCATTTGCACACACACAAGAAATTCTGTGCTGATAGGGAGTTTTGACAGAGAAGCTAAGTGGATGTTAAGTATCACTGGTTACCTGCTGAGGTGAGTAGCAGCCTCCTGTTGTGTTTGCTTTGCCATGCTAAGGACCACACTTGGGCTCTGTCCATGGAAGCCAAACCTCCCTGAGCTGCATTTCCCAACTCACTCTCCTCTGACATTTATTTCTTCCTTAGAAATCATGCAAAGTAGGTAGGTATTAACTTCCTCATTCCAAAGAAGGAGGCCACTCAAGGCCAATGTACGTCTGCATTTTGTCAGTGAGAGCTGCCAGAAGCATACAGAATGCTCACTGATCCTCGAGGGTTTACTTACTAGCTGGGAAAAGAAAACACACACACAGGGCGAATTGAATACATAAAACACTTAGAAATGCCGGCGAATAAGTGGTAAAGACAGAAAGCGCTTTAGGACTGGAGAGATTCATCCTTCTATCTTTGAGTTTCTTGTTACCATGGAGGCTGACATCAGCTCAGAGTCTTTATAAAGACACTCTGGGTTGAGAGTTAATGCAGAAAGCTTTATACTATGAAATACCCTTTCCCTAGTAATTTTATGATTTCACAGTCTGAGCCTTTGTCTTTGGAATACATTTAAAAGACTCACCAGACTTCTGATGGTTTTGTCCTAGGCAGCAGCACTAGTTCTTATAAAAAAAAAAAACTGGAACTGATAAAAATTTGCAATTTCCCAGTTATACCATCTTTGCTTTACTTAGACAAAAAGAGTAAGATAAGGAAGGTAATTATTGGATTCTGTTCTGAGGCTTCAAAACCCACAGGCTTATAAATTATAAAGCATCTGACTCCCGGAAGGAAAAGAGGTTTGATTGAGAACATGTTCTGCTGTACCTAAATCCATTGGGATGGCAATCTCCCTTACAGAAGTGACTGTGTCACTCAGGGGTGGGGCTTGGGCAGAAGGCAGTCACAGAGGTTAGAGACACAGAGAACTTTTTTAGCATCCTTGGATAGGAACCCCTGATCTAGCATCCAGGTGTTACAGGTCCTTGACAAATTATTTTGCTTCTCTGTCCTTTGGTGTCTTCATCTGTCCAGTGAAGAAATAGAGTAACCACCATTTAAAATTGCCATGGGGTGAAATTAGTAACTATTGGCAGCCTGAAGCACCAAGTCTGGCAATTATTCAAGTGTGGAACACAGGGATCAAAAAAGGGGTGCATCCATGCTGAACTTTGCAGCAGATTTTCAAGCCTTTCTCATACCAGAAGGAGGAGAAAGGAAATACCTGAAGTCTAAAGAACTTGGGTTGGAGGGTGGACAAGTGACTGGGGCATTTGCTCATTCTTGGAGCAAAATGAGCTTCTTCTCTAGGGCTCCCAAATCACATTCCTTTTTACTCTCATGGAAGGGTGAGTATTTTATAGATATAAAGGTTACACACACACACACACACACACACACACACACATACCCCTTATGCTTACAAGGAGTCAGAAAAGCAGATGCCCTGAGGCTCAGCACTTGGATGGGACACTGGTGTGGTATTTAAACATTCCTTCACATACCACCACTTGCTGTAAGGCAGTGATTTGGTAACTGGGTCATCTGTAACACACATCCCTTCCTTTTTTGGAAATACACCTGTTTCTGGGATTTGATTTGGCTCCTAATTCAAACAGATCTCCAAGTGCTCAGAAACAAAATCAACCTAAAATTATCCACTTATCTAGAGTTACACTTAGGCCATATGGTTTGAGCTGTCCAAATGCCACAGAAGCAACAGCAGCCACCATCATCAGACTTTACACTTACCCAGCATCTCTCCTGCCAGAATGTTATGTAAGTCATAAAAGTTTTCTCATAGCAGAGATGTTACCCTAATTCTGAAGTGATGGTCATAACACCGTGTTTCTGTTTAGTTCTCTTTACTGGGAAGTGCTTAAGAGTTTCTTACAGTAGTCTACTTAAACCTGGCAGTGTCCAAACTGTTACAACAGGTAGGCTTTCCTTAACTTAATTACTAGGCTCGCGGCTCTAAAGGCAGAGGAAAATGGTTAAGATGTCGTCATTCCCCGAAATCCCTGTAAAACGCCAAGCTGCCCATGCATGAGGACATTCCTGTGTACTACCTGCAGCCTTCACAGACATCCAAACCCAACGTTCCCTGTCAATTCACCAGATCGTCCTCTCAGTATTAGTACCACTGCAGATATCTTGGAATCACTAAGTAAATGTATTAAGTGTACAATTGCCTTTTGCAAGACTGAGTTCTGCAGCATAGTTGTGTGTAGCTGATGTGATGAATTTAACCTAAAAAGTGAGATGATATGGCTCAGGGAGGATGGTGAGGAGGAGGTCCCAGGGCAGATATAAATGGACCGGACTGAAAAGGATCCTGACAGATGTTGACATTAAATTCTCTAAGTAAAGGGTGGTTCCACACAAACCTCCATTTTAATAATATCTACTTTCAATTATCTATGATAGAATGTTGTGTATATGTATGCTTTCTTAATTACAAACCAACAAACCAATAAATTATCTGAAGAACCAGGCCAAGCACTAAGGCTTTGACATGAAGATAGATATTTCCGTTAGAGTTCCTTCCTACAGTCAGTGAACTTCCAACAAAATGCAAAACTGCAGGGGTTTGCAAGGTGGCTCCGTGGGATAAGGTCACTTGCTCAAGAGCCTGATGGCCTGAGTTTGGACTTGGGATCCACATATTGGAAGGAGAGAAACAAGTCAAACAAATTCTTGTGTGAAGTCCACATGCACCATGACATACACATGTCCAGAAAATGAATGGATGGATAAATAAGTGAAAAAACAATTTATCAGCAAAGGCTCAAAATGCAATCTCCTGAGACATGTTCCAGTCTTTTCCTAGTCATGATCTTTTATGGTTATTCTCTCTAGTTAAAGCTGTCACATCTGCAATCTAGAAAATTCATAAGCTGCTGTAGCTCCATCCTGGGGGAAATAGCACATTGCCCTAAGATATAGTTTTGGTGTTAACTCAGTAAACAAGGGACATTTAGCCACCAGCAAGTCTTTTCCAGGAGCAGAGTTATAAATCCAGAAGACTAACACCACACAGGACTGAACCAGCAGTCTGCTGGGTCCATGCACTGATGAAGCTGAATGACACTGGGAACATTGTTTTTGTAGTGATGTTGAAAAGATTGTAAGAGATGCATAAAAATTTCAAAGCATAATGGCTAACCCATAGATATTTTAAAATAATACAAGAGGCTGTAAAATGCATTTCTTGCCCACCATTGCTCCTTTCAGGATGAGCTTCCCCACGCCAAGGAAAGCCTCCTGGCTGAAAATGGGATATCCAGGAAATGCTGGAAAGCAATACCAACCAATGGATTGGAGCTTGGACCTGGCAGCTCTTAACTTTATGATCTCCTTCATGTCTTTGATTCATGTTTCTAAAAATGCTAAAATAATAGCACTTTCTAAAAAGATTATGACAAAGATCACATGATATTTGCAACTGTCTAGTATATAATATATGCTCAATAAATATTCATTCCCCTTAAATGAAAGAAATGAATTCACAAATAAAATTGTAGGATTTTTCATATCCCTAATTCACCATCTAATTATGTCCTCTGGTAGCAATTAGCTATCTAGAGCAATGACCCTGGGCAAGCATTGGAATGCAGCTGCTTGTGATGCTACAGGGACCCAAAAAGCCCAAAGCTCTGAAGCCAGAAATCCACACACCTTGACCAGGTGAGGTTCAAAGTGACATCCGTGTGAATTTTAGTGAATCCTGCTTTCTCCAAGTCTCAGGGGAGAGAAGCATTTCATGGACCCTTGTAAAGCTGACAAGGAAGAAAAATTGAGGAGGCAACTCCTAAAAATTAAAAAAAAATCTGTCTTATTAGAACAGGATAAGTTAAGAAGCCTGAAATACGCAGAGAGGAGCAGAGAGGATGGATCTCTTTGTGTCTTGATTTTCACTCTGATGCTGCAACACTGGAGGCCTTGTAGGACTCAGGAGAGGGTGCCTCTGTCTAGAGAAACACTTCAGTGAGACAGAGGCTTCCCACCCCTCCTGTGACCCCTGTGTTGGGATATTTAGCCTCTTCCATTGATCTCTGTGTCTTAAGGCCAGCATCCTTCCCAAGTGACATCTCTGCCCTCTCCTCATTTCTTCTTTTGTAATACGAGAGAAAAACAGCATCACATTTTGTTCTAACAACTGGGGCTTTTGAGAGTTAGCAAATGATTTCAACTCCCAAGACTTGGGTTCCTTTCCTGTAAAGGAGCCCAGCACAGTCTCACCTGCTCTAGTATAAAAAGACACTCTGCCACCAGGTAAATAGCTACTGACGTCTACAGAAGCAGTCCTTCTTCAACTGGAGCACTTCAAGGGTTCAAGTTGCATTTGAATATTAAGCAAGATGTTTTACCAGAGCAGCTATGCTTGTTTTAGTTGGCTCCTTTTCCTGTGCATTTCTCAAGAGAAGGAAGGAGTTATTGATGGAGAGTGCCATCCTTAGTTTGAGCCATTTCATTTAAGACAGCTAAGCACTTGGCATCGAGTACGTGCTCATTGTGAGAGCTATCTTTGATACAGGAGAACCATCAGACCCAGTAATGTTCAGAGCCGGCTGCCCAGCCTGTGTCCTAGATTTAATGGCAAATAGCAGACAAGACCTGCTTGTTTCCTTTTAAGATTGGCAGCCGTTCAGCAGGGCACAGAGGTTCAAAGACACAACCCAAG
>LOEQ01001273.1:341500-353609 GCA_001685075.1 Bramus lutescens
GGGGCAGGCATTGCAAAGAAAATACTTAATGTGTTGGCAGCCTCAGATATAATAATGGCAAATGATAATGTCAGTCACAAATTGGTGGTCAATCACAGAGATTGGCACTTAGATAAAAGCTCTTAGGAGATGTACCTTTCCCATTAGAAGGAGCAGTAAAACAATCCTGCTTTTCTATGCCATTGCTACTCATCATCTCACAGTGGTATGCTACACCACAAAATGCTGTGGAGTTATATGCAGTATAGATTTGTTTATCAGTTCTTCTCGCCATCTATTTTTCAGCGCCTGATTAGTCTCCCTGGGATGTAGACACATCTATTGAGAACTCCTTGGCTCTTTCCTGTTTTCACACATGCATCCCCATATACACATTTCTTATAATAAATGTGCTTATATGTATATATATAAACATTTTTATGCATATATGTTCCCTGTACTCTATTCAAAGATGCATTCCAAAGGCTGTCTATATGCACTCATTTTCATATAGGAATCCAACTGTATTCCCAGAGGAAAATGTGGAACACATTGTTAAAATGTCTGTCATCCATGTAAGAGAAGCAGAAATGCGCTGGCCATTAAATTTGCATACAGCCCCAAGCACAGAGGTTCCTGCACGTGTAGCGTTCTACTGTTCCTGATGATGGGCACATCTGACAGGAAGATTCTGTCAGGATTAGCTCAGGAAAAACACCCCCAAGGAGATAATTTGAAGACATACTGAGAATTTGCCTCAGTACATGAAAATAAACATGAAATTCTAAGACTCTCTGCACATCGGAGAATTCCCACCAACATCTCAGCACACACCAGAGAATAATCTACTGGAGCTAATTAACACACAATCAAACGCGGCGCTGTTGGGAGTGGTTGCCACTCGGTGGATTTACTTGCTGCAATGCTGAAGAAGCATCAGGGCCGGCTTTGGTGCTAAGTGTGGAGTGAATGAAGAAATACTGAAAGTGTAAAAATAGCTACAAAATCAAAATGTGCCAAGCCCCCACTCCCCAAAAACATTAGGGAAACTTACAGGAAAGCACCAGTATTCTCCTAACAAAAGTGTCCTAATTGTGTTTCCTTTTATATCAGAAGAATTCATACACTCATACAATATCCACAGACTGTGGTACAGAGAAGGGCATATTATATTCCATAAACAACAAATTATTCACCAAATGCTATCATATGGATTATAGCATCTAAAAACAACCATGTCTGTATGTCCATGCCTCAATTGATTCCATTGTTCTGATTAATAACATTAATGGAGATCATCAATGAAGAGAGTCTAATTCCTTTCAAGGTATCTTTGTAAAGAATGAAGGCAGAATAAGTCTGTTAGGAAAAGTAAACATTGCAGAAGCTGTTTTATGAATAAGAACTCTTCATAACAGTTGATACTAGAAGATTAAACTTGTTAAATAATGCTTTTAGTAAACTTTTATTTTCGCTATTTGATCATGATAGAAGCAGCAAAAAATATTAGTAAAAACTCCTTTAAGGCAGGCTTTGAGAAAATCTTAACTTGGAATTATTTTCCCTGAGTTTAGTAACTTATAACAGCATAAAAAGTATTGCAGGGGCTTCTAATAACAGACATTGTATATATTAAATAAACTATGCTTAATGGCAAATGCCTAGAATCCCAGATACAAGAGGGGTGGAAGTTCCAGGCTAGACAGGGCAACTTGGTGAGCGTTTATCTCAAAGCTAAAAGGTTGCAAAAGTTTTCTAATAATATAGTTCAATGCTACAGTGCATGTTTTATATGCACACAGCCTTTGATAAATCCTAGTACCAAATAAATAATCCCATATGCAAAACTCTATAATTTATATTTTATGTTTGTATTAGCCTACAAAATAAAATTGACAAAATGCATTGACATTGAGTACTTACTGTGTACAATAGCTGTCTACCACATTCTGAATCAAATTACAAGGGAAAGCTGTTTTGCATCTTTTTAGGTTCAAATTCAGGAAGGAAAACAGTCATGAAGGAGGGAACAATAAATAGACTCAGTTGACTGGAACTGAACAAGCATGAGATCAAACTGGACCCTCTGAATGTAGCTGACAGTTGGGGCAGACTGAGAAGCCAATGATACTGGCACTGGGATTTGTCTCTACTGCATGTACTGACTTTTTGGGATCCTATTCTATTTGGATGCTCACCTTCCTAAGCCTGGATGGAGGTGGGAGGGCCTTGGACTTTCCACAGGACTGGAGGGGGAGGGGAGAGGATGAGTGGGGGAGCAGGAGGGAAGGAAGAGGAAATTTTGAATGCTAGTATTTATAAAGTAATAAAAAATATTAGAAGAAAGAAGGCAGTGGAAAGATAAGAAAATGTCTGAAATTTTCAACAAAATTTCAAAAATGAATGTGACATTTCATGCTTATCCATTTTATTAATTAATATCTACAGCAACCTTTACCTGCCTGAGAGCCTTACAAACATGGGCACCAATAGCCTGCTTTTTATTCTGGGTCTAAGGTAGCAGAAAAGCATGCTGGAGACACTGGAAGAAGATGGATTGAAGGGTGTCAGGATGTCAGTTGCACTGAAGTCCTTTCTGGCAGCTCCCGGCTGTCAGTTGTTGGAACACTTTCTGATCTGCCTTCACTCACAGGCTTCAGTGTACACTGATGAGACAAAGAAGGATTTCACCTTTCTCCCTTCCCCCGACATCTACTGCTGGTTTCTTTCTGTCTTTTGAAGTCCTAGTTCCTTCTCATTTTAAATTGAGTTCTTCTTTTTACAAGTTGTTATATGTCCAGTTGGACTTGTTAGACTCAATCCACATGAACATAACAAGAGGGGAGCTAGGTTTCGTTCTCCATGCCATTGCCCTATCCAAGACCTTTAAAGGGATTGTTGAGGTACAGAACCGGTGCTGTGTGTTAGGTAAGCGTTCTTGCATATCTGGGTGTATGCGTGTGTATGTGTGTGTGTGTGTGTGTGTGTGTGTGTTTTCTTCCAACACAACCTTGGTAATTCTAACAAATGTGTAGTAGAGTAGATGACAGGAGACCAGTGGTTTTCAAAGCGTGGTCCTTGGACAAGCACACGTTGTACCACTTGTGAAATGGCTAGATGTGCAGATTCTTGAGTTTTGGTCTTAATCCCACAAAGAACTGAGCAGAAAAGCTCAGATTTCTGGCTTATAAGACCCTTCCACGTGATCCCAACATATACTAGAGTTTGAGAACCTATGTGTTAGATCACCAACATCTTTGTCCTTTCCTGAGGCATTCACCTTACCTGATAAAGGCATTTTAGCTACTGAGTCAGCTTGGCTTGAGTTCTATAAACTTATCCAAAGTTCTGTGTACTGGTCAATTAGCTGACCTTTGATGATCTTAATAATCAACAAAGAAATTACCCATGTTTCAAAAGCCAACTCCACCTTTTTCCTTTAGCTTTTATAAGATAAAGTTGATTGTCTGTGGGGTGCCATCTCTAGATCTTTTTCATACTTTAAATTCTATTTTAATGATTTCCCCTCTCCAGAGACAATGAAGAAATAAAGGCCAGACTCTTCATGTTCTCCTCAGTTCAGGGATACAGCCTTGGTCTTCCTCTTGATAGAGGATATCAAAGCTGGTCAGAAAACAAAGATGGCTCTTCACATTTTGCCACCTTTGACACTCATGAAGGGATTTCTGGAGGTAAAAAAAAAACAACAAAAAACAAAAAAAAAACCTTTATTGACTACCATTAATGGGTAGCAATATGTGTATTTGTACATATATGTTGAGCTTGGATAAATTAGAGAGGGGGCAAATATTATTCCCCGGGGGTCAAGTTCATCATCTCTCAGGGTCAATCCCTGGTGCGTTGATGTCCCAGATGTGGCTGGTCTGTTGCCTCCTGTGATCTTCTAGTTCCATGAGAATCAGGTCAACGACAAAGATTGCAAACACCTGTTCAAGCACCTGGGTCTCGCCCTTCAATTTATCCATAACTTCAGCTTTGTTCACCTCAGATAAGACGGGCTCTGGAAACCATGGGTTTCACTGAGGCATCTCAGTGTAAGCCTTGGTTTAGGAAGGGTCAGTGAGAGGGTAGAAGGAAGACATATCAGGTGATCTGTCTTTATTTGTAATGAGTAGGAAGACCCCTCAGAGTTGAAAAGAACACACTAAAAAATTATGACTATTCCTAAATCCACTTATAACCAACATGAAAATCAACTATACTAAAAATCAGAGTGGGGGTCATCAAATCTTCTGGTAAGTAAGAAAGCCTGAGGGAAAATAAGTATGTAATATCTAATGTGTATATTCAAGGAAAGAGGTTTGTCTACCCTTGTATGAGTCTTCCCCTTCTGCTCAGCCCTGGAGTTCTCTATGTGAGAAATGCCATCTCTATTAACCACCAAGGAGGTGACTGTTTCCTTCAATCAGTGGGAGCTCTAATAGCGCTGACCCTTGGGATCAGAAGTGTCCCATCCTGAAGCTGTCCTCGGTGGCTTTGGCTGATCTGCTCCAATTTGAGCATGAAGGGTTCCAACGCAGTCCCAGCCACCATGAGGTGTTTGTTGTCATGTTTCAAAAAAGACGTTGCAGTGTTATCAACTAAGATGGTAACTAATGCAACACAGCTTTTAGAAATGCAGCAGAATTTCTAGGAAATCACAACTACAGACTGCTCTGCTGCTTAACAGGTGAAACCAAAAACCCTGAGCACAGAGTTCCTAAGCAAAAGTCCATTTCTCTGCACTCAAGAGCAATTTCCCTATTCAAGAAACAGTCGTTGAGAAATGCGACAAGGCTTCACTCAATGGAATTATCATGTATGTTTGATGGCAAAACAGGAATGGATGCTTATGTTTGGAATTTGATTTTTAAAAATTCATGGAATTACACATTCATAGCTATGAAGCATAGCTGTTTGATAAAAATTTTGTATACAGAAAATCAATTTCCTTCCCATAAGACATGAAATATAAAATTGTTATTAGCACTCCATTAATGAGCAATTGAATAGTAATAAAATGGAACAGAAAATTCTGGTCGTAATAATCACAACTTTGAGAGCTCAGGGAGTATTTCTGGTGTTGTTAACAGAAACCCACTGCCCTCCTTACCCGCCTCCTCCCTACACTGTCAGACTAGGCTTGCAGGGCTCTTGCTCTCCAAAGCCTACCGCATCTCTGCTCCACATGCTCAGATCACATCAATTCAGGATCCCAACTTGGAGCAGAAACTGTTAACGCGGTGGACATGCAGCCAGTACAATGAGAAGGGAATGAAAGAGCAAACGTATTTCCAGTTTTGGCATACAGCCCTCTATCTTTTAAGATAGATTATTATTCTGAAATAAATCAAAAGCTACAATTCTAAAAACATCATGTACTGTTTCGACTCATGAATTAGGAATAAAGGTACATTTTGATACAGAACACATGCTCTGAACGGCTTGAATTAATACACTGCTGTCAATTATTCCCAAATACTGCTTCAAAGAGAAGGGAATTACCTTCACTGCATATATATCTTTCATATATTCCTACACTTATGTACTTAATTACATATTTTTACAAATATATTACCTTATATGTATATGTAATTGTACTTTGCAGTAGTTGATTAAAAATAACTAGAATGATAATAATGCAAATTCTTTTATCTTTCATCTATTCTTTGTAGAGCTGGGATTAAACAGCCCTTTAAGGCAGCGAAGTTTTATTGTATGCAAAGGCGTGCCTGACTTCGGGACCAGTCTTTTCACGCTTTGTACTAGGGGCTACAGTGTTCTCCTATCACTTGCAAAGTTATTGATTTATTTTAATCTGACGGACACCGCATTTCATGCAAGAGGCTTTTTGATTTCCTAGATTCCAAGGTTACGTTACCAGCCAATCTGCTGTCTCCAACCAACCTTGGATCACGACACAAAATAAATCCTGTAAGATTTTCTCATAAGATCCTGAACTTCAAGGTCAAACCACAGCACACCAAATCTGTAGGCCACAGTTTAAGACTACAGACCTTCGTCAAAGTCTGGAATTTATGGAAATAGCTCTGCCTGTGTTTAACAGATCTGAACTGGAGAGAGTTTTTCTCGTTGGACTAAAGGAGTCACTGGAGAGCTTTCTGTGGCGCAAGACTGCTCCCTACAGGCCATATTGTAGAATGACATATAAGACAATCTGGAGGTCGGGATAAACAATTTAGTACAACAGTATCAAAATTATTTGCTGGCAGAAGAGAACCTCAGGAGTATATACAGGTTTCATATCCCACATGGGATTTGCAAGGCACTTTGCACTTAAAATTACAGTAGAGTTTTAGGGTTTTACATTGCTTCTGTTTCTTATGGAGGTTTATCTTCAGACAAATGTAAATTGCTTTTTAATAGAGAAAATATTCTCTCAATAATATACTCTAACATTCTCAATCTATATTTATTACTTACATGGATTCCATAGAGAATCCATGTTAATAATCTCGTTTTCAGTGGAGTGATCACATTGTTTCCATGGTTTCCTTCATGCCCTGGCAGAGCGGAGGAGAAAGGGCAGTTCACAGTAAACACCCCAGGACGCTGAAAAGATTTTAAAATAGACTCACTCGAATATGTGCAATATGTCATATACAATATTTAGAATAATTCAGTTTATTAAAAAAGATTTAAAAGATCTGATACTTCACCAGATAACGTATGAAATTAACACTGCATTCTCAGTAATTTCTATGACATGCCACATTTTTGAAATACAGAGAATGGTTCTGAAATACAGATATATTCATCAGATTATTAGAAATGTATTTTCTTTCAATATTAAAGAATTTCAAGTCTATTTCAAAACTCAATAATATATTATGGATAAAACCCATCAACAATCTGTCACTCCATATGTACAAAGAAGCCTACCCCAAAGTATCTCTATGTGTTAATAATGAGGCCAGGAAACATCTGAAAGGTAGTGTGAACCCTACTGCCTCGTGCTGGAGATGCCGATCACTATTGTCAACATAATTGAGATATGTGTACGGGTCTTCAGTGGTGCTGTTTATACAGCCCAAACTCTGCTTGCTGGTCTACTGAGGAAGTTCCACATGACCTTAATTTTAAACACCAGTCAGAGCATGTGCAGGTTGCATAGAAAAGAAAAGCACAATGCAAACACTTGATCCTGTTTGGCATGATGCAATGCTAAGTATAATATATCCTTGAAACAGTCACAAGTAATAATCTTAGGAACATTTCACTTGGCAAGAGCTCAAAGAAATGAAAAATCTGCTTGAAAACTAAGTCCTCTAGTTTGCTCTGATCTGCAGACAGATGAGGGCTGGTCAGCACTTCCTTTCCTGACATGAACTTCAAGCAGTTAGATGAAGGAATATATGTGCTCGGATCGACAAAGCAGGAACACTGAGGCACTGTCTGCAGCAACGGCCTCCTACCAGACTTCCCAAAGAATAAACGTTGCATGTATAGTGTTTAATTGTATGTAATTATAACGTACAGTATAATTATGAAATGATTAAATGATCTCAATTTTATTTTAATTAAATAGCTAATCTTTTTATTAGAAATGGGTCTCTATAATTACGTTGGTCAAGAGAAATTTTATAAAACTGAGGACAGAGTCATAATTTTCAAAAACAGATTCATAACAAGTTTTCTAGGAAATGAATATTTAATGCATCTAAAAATACTTTTCTTCTTAAATAGATCTCTAAATTAGATTGTTACTTTTGCAACTGATTCATACTGTGTTCAGTCTGTACAACTGAGATTATTCAGGATATGTGAAAGAGTTATTAATGAAAGGTTTTTAAGTTTTTTAATATTGCTTTCTTTGGCAAGTTGGATTTTGAAGGCTCTCCTATCACTCACCTGCTCATACAAATGGATGTGTGTGGTTTTACTTCACTCTTAATACAGTAAAAGGCACAAAGAAGGTATGGATGTTCCTATCACAGTTTAGGAGGCTTTACCAACAAGATGTAAGCCTGAATAATAAAAATTGTTTTGTACTTGATAGGTCCTATCCTAAGGATATACAATCAAGTAGGATTATCTATCAGTGAACATTATTCTGTTCATGTAATTACTGTAATGCTGATAACGAGGTAGTCTATTATGCAGTGAGTTGTTCAAATGTAGACTGTGTCTGGGAAAATTGCCCATCTATGGAAAAAAACTATTTTCTTAGCTCACAGAAGTCTATACGATACCTTTTTATTTGTAGTATTTTGATCTTTTCATGCTACAAAGAATAACTTCAAAACTAAACTCGTGTTACCAACATGAATTTTAAGTCTATCGCAGCTCTCTGCACAGCTTATCAGTAAATGCTCTCAGAAAATATAGCCAATAAACCACAATACAGTCAGTCAGTTGAAAAAGCTCAGTGATCTTTGGCATCATTCACTATTTCAAAGCCATAAAAGGACAGATACTAAATGCATAACTCATGAATTAACAGTTATGAAAAACAATCTTGTTCAGAAAGCTTCACTAGTATAAAAAGATAGATCACTTGACACAAACCAAAAAGCCTATTGTTTGTGAATCCAATATTTGATTTTTATCATTTATGTTCAGCAACTTCAAATGATTTTTAAACCATATTACTTTTTGAAAAAAATGTTATAAAGGTGAGCATTGGGATTTGAGATGGAAAAACCATAAGTAATCAGTCATCCTTGAAATAATTGATATTTTTACATCAAACCAGGCCTACAAATCTAAGCTGTAAAGACTTGATCTGCCACGTTGATGAGTTCAGAAACCACTCTCCTGCATTCCAGAAATAAAGCCTACCAGGAAGGTTAGCATGGGTTAGATGTCTCCCTCTCTCTTCATGTACTAGTCTGCCGGCTGAAGTTTGCTGCTGTGGGGCCTTTCCGAGGCAGAGAAGGCTCAGTGCCGGCATCATCATGTGGATGGTTCCATATCTTTTAGGGTGACTCTGTTTGCATTACACAGACCCAAGGCCTTTCATTTTTATGATGAACTCACTTCCCTCTTATTTCCTGTTAGCCATTTCTTCATACTAAGCATTCTCTAAATGAAGGGAGACGTATAATTCCCACCAAGATGGGTACCCATGAGAGTATCTGGGACCAGAAAGTTCCTACCCGGTGTTATCTGAGAACTACTCCATTCCTTTGCCTGCTCTTTAATATCGCATAGATTTTTACATCTTTATAAAAAAACACTCAGATAGCTAGAAAATCAGAAGTACATTACTCACAAAGTCAATAATAGATGTGCATTATGTATTTAAGGATGGACATATTCCTACTGGTCAACTGATCTGACCATCAAGTTATCTTAATGACACCTTGAGAGTTACAAAGGAAAAGTCCAAGGTGCCAATATTGGACACAAGTAAGTTTCAGTGACATGTGGCAGATAGAATTAGAAGTAGCCAGTACTACAATGAAGACAACAGGCCAATAAGATGGGCATGTCCATTGGGTATCCAGTGGGGAGCTGGAAGAACAGGAGTATGCTTAATGAGAGAGAGGCCTGTGCATGGTAGAGACACATTTCACGAACTGCACATGGGTCTATCCATAAGATTTCACCTGTTACTACTGCATATAAACATTATATAAAAAGAGAAGAGAGTGAGTCAGAGAGCTACTTATATATGCCAAACATAGTAAGGACAATTAAGTAATGAATCCGTAATACTTTTCCATTTGTTTTGGGGGAGTCATGAACTTTGTGTCAGGCAAGACTTATTGATATGCTTTGATATATATATATATATATGAACACTAGAAAGAACTGAATAAAAGGTTGAGGAATGGAAAAACTGAGTAAATATTCAATTATAGAAACGACTAGCTAAGTTTTGAACAGGAAATATGCTAATTGACTAGGTTGGAGTTTAGAACACGCTGAAAATGTTTAATTGTATAGCTTTGCCTGATGTCTGTGGTCACCTGTAAAAGGGTAGGTAACATTAGATGTCTTTGAGATAGCTGTTGAGCTTACTAAGTGCTGGGTGACCAATTTGAGGAATGATCCCCAGTTTTAATGGTATGTGACCTGGAGTCACAGCAGCTGAAGCAAGCCTTTTCTTGCTATATACTCAAAACATTCACTTAATTCCTATCCCTGGCAAAGGTAAACCAGACTCTTGTGAATAATGTATGCAGTTTACTCTCTAATTGAGAAGAACATAAAGCTGTGAACTTTATTTTCTTATATAAGTGAAGTAGCCAGTGCACTCCGAGTGGGTCTGTGTCCAGGGCTCAGTCTCATGCCTATTTCCATAGTTTTTGGATAGGACCAGTCTCTAAATTCTATACAGTAATTTTTGAAAAAGATTTGTGTTTTATGATGCAAGATTTTAGTCATCCCCTCACTTTCCAATGTTACTAGAAGCCAAAATTCAAAACAGGTGTTTGGTGCTAAAGCTGTAACCAAAATACCCTGATAAGAGTTCCCTCGGAAATATAGTGGTTACTCAGGTCTGTATGACTTTAACAAACCCCTATTTTCTTCTTTCTGTTCCATACAATGTGTTGTCTATTTGCGCCCATTCAGGACTAAATTACAGATGAAGTTACAACAAATTTGTTTTCTCAAAAAAGCAGTCAGCCCTAATATCCCTTGAGTAATAAAAGCCTTGTCTTTCATTCAGAACCAGAACTGGCATAATTTTCTTCAAGAAACAAACTCTACTTCCTGTGACAATAGACCTGTTCTTAAAACTCTGAATGGGATACAGCTCAATTTGCAGGTGTTCAGGTCTAAAGGTAAAAGGGCGTTTGACCTCCCGGCTGGCGATTGTTGCTGTGGTAGGTAACTTCAGTCTGCTAGTTACAGTATTTTATCAGATAAGCTGCCAGAGTTTTCAGCTCCGAATTACTGAGCTAGGCTCAAGTGAATCAATAATTTATACCGATATCTCTCATTCATTCTGATGGTATAGAGATACATACTAACAGCCTGCTGTAGCACAGAACAAAGCCAGAGCCAGCATTTAAAGAGAGGGGAAAGAAACCCGCTATCTATGTGAACAAGCCCACTGTGTAATAAAGATGCGATGGTGTATTAATTTTATTCTTTAGCTGTGTTAGTGGTCAGCGTGATGAGATAGGAATCTCAATATGGTCACTCGGCAAACAGGGAGACAGGGTTTACATCTGTCACACTGATTTTTACGTAAAATATTTGACCTATCAACATAACATAAACCACTGGAAAATATCCATGGCTAGATTAAATTAACTAAATTCTTCATATTTCCTTACTGAGTTTCAGTATAAACTACTTTCTAAACACAAGAATCAAATACATTTAGGGGCAATACATTAAGAGTATTGTTAATATTGCCTTATGCCATTAATCATTACCTGGGGAAAATTATAGAGTGTTTTATGCACTAACACTGTGACATTTTTATTAACTCATAATCCCTGTGCTAACAGTGCTGCACTAAACAAGTAATAATTAAGAAGGCAGAAAATATTAAAAATGCCCACTTTAAAATTCTTCAATCAGATTAAAGGGAACACCTGAGTGCCCGTGAATGGAAACAGCACGCAAAACAGCCTGCCTACATCGCGAGATCATCAGACCTACTCAAATATGTCCACAGTTTCTGGTTTCTGTCATTGAGATTAAGGGAGTTTATAATCTAGAAACATTATAAAAATACCTCTTAGCAAATTTAATTATAAAGATTTGAAAATGTGTTTGTAGACAAGAGGCACCAGAAATCACCTCTTGCGCACTTTACCTCTTTTAGTTCAAGGCTAACATGGGCTTGGCCTGCATACATGGACTGATCCAGACTAAAGGAAGCTGTGTGCAGAACTAATTGACGGAGCAGATTCAACCAGAAGGGAGGTAACAGTCTACGGTAATACTCGGGTTATGAACATTTTGCTTCCCCAGGAGAAACTGTTTTCTCTTTTCCTTTCCAGTGACCCCCCCCCAACCTTGGTAAATAGAAGGGATGGTAAAAGTCTGGAAGAAGATGAAAGAGCATGTAAGAGAGAGGGAAGAGAGAAGAAATGAAGTGAAGGAGGGAGGGAAAGGGAGAGAGACTGAAACAGAGGGACAGAGAGACAGAGGGTATGGATGGAGAGAGGAAGGGAGGGTGGAGGAGGGAGAGACAGAGGGTATG
>LOEQ01001273.1:353798-367127 GCA_001685075.1 Bramus lutescens
ATGGAGAGAGGAAGGGAGGGTGGAGGAGGGAGAGACAGAGGGTATGCATGGAGAGAGGAAGGGAGGGTGGAGGAGGGAGAGACAGGGTATGCATGGAGAGAGGAAGGGAGGGTTGAGGAGGGAGAGACAGAATCATTAAGAGAGACATGTTATTCTCGCTTGAACTCTTTAACCTTTTGCATGAATTACTCCTGAGCTACCTGGACTCCAGTAACATCTCTGCCCTCTATGAAAACGTGGAAAAACAGAGAAAGAAAAGAGAAAATACTGGAGTTTTCCTTTTTGATAGTAAGACGGGGGGGGGTGTCCCTNGAGACAGAGGGTATGCATGGAGAGAGGAAGGGAGGGTGGAGGAGGGAGAGACAGGGTATGCATGGAGAGAGGAAGGGAGGGTTGAGGAGGGAGAGACAGAATCATTAAGAGAGACATGTTATTCTCGCTTGAACTCTTTAACCTTTTGCATGAATTACTCCTGAGCTACCTGGACTCCAGTAACATCTCTGCCCTCTATGAAAACGTGGAAAAACAGAGAAAGAAAAGAGAAAATACTGGAGTTTTCCTTTTTGATAGTAAGACGGGGGGGGGTGTCCCTNCCTGCCCTCATCTCATTGGGTGGTACAAACAATGAGTGTGAATCTTACACTCAGAGCGGAGAGGAGAATGGGGCACCCCTCCCACCTTAGGAGACTTGGTACACTGCAGTACTCTCAGGCCCATCTGCTTCTATCTTGAGGCTTCAGTTCTGTCACTCAAGTTATTTGAGCTGCATCTGGCACAACTTTATTTGTCTGGGCCTGGAAAGAGGAAACCCAGCCAATGGCGACTGAGACGCACAACAGGCTGGATTCATTCCTTGTTGCCACCTCTGGTAATGGATTAAAAACTGTCAAATGACATTTTTTCAGTTTACAATCTATTTTATTTCCTCATTTAGGAATAGACATTTAGGCTGGACATTCTTGGCAATTGGAGATAGAGCTCAGATGTCTTAGATATGTCACTAACACTGTTTCTGCAAGAAAAGCCAAGCCTTTGGACAAGCAGGATGAGGTGATTTTCCTTAGGAAGCATCCCTACCTTTAGGTTCAGTGTAGAAAACTTTCCCATATGTCTTTTTAAATTACCTTTCTATAGTGATACAAATTTTGTAATCCTATAGGCATCAAAAACAAAAACCTGTGTTGTGCCCATGAGTGTTATTGGAGTCTAAGTTATCCACAGATCCCTCTACTTAAGAACTTCAAAGCGATTCATAGAGGTGATTTAATTTAGCTGTATTCACTCCAGTAACTCCAATAACTTGGTGCACCAAGTTTATAACAAATACTACTTCATTTAGTCCTCATAAAGAAGTGGGCAGTATCCTACGCTTTTGATTCTGCCATTAATTCATAAAGGGATATAATATTACATTATACACTTTAATTTTAGGGGAATAATTTGGACCCATATAATTTGAAGGAAATTTAAGAACAAAGTGATGCAAGAAGTGTTCACTTTTGCTGTTTATTCAGGACCAGGGCACATGTTAGGCACACACACACGTGCCAGTGAGTGAGGTCTCCAGAGCAATCGATTATTTCAAGCGAATAAAATATATGTACCTCTTTCCTGGAAAGCTAGGCTGTGGAAAGGCTTATTTAACCACCATATACTAATGCTTCTCAATATAGGTACTTGGAGATGCTTAGTCAACTCAATGATGATTCATACTAGAAACATGGGAAATAAATTCTTAGCATTCATTTTTTATTTTTATTTTTTCTTACTAATACTTACAGAAAACTAATACTTCTCATCTTTGGTGTACCTGAAACTCAAAGTGAACTCTTTGAATTCTTTGTTATTGTATTTATGCCTCATACAGCAGTTTGGAGAGTTCTAATGTGTTGCAAGCTCAATTAATTAAAAAAATTCACCAAAGCATGCAGGACACATATAACTTACGCCGAGCGCCCATTAGTACATCAGTAGTAAGGAGTTCCCTCCCATCATAACATCCCTTAACAGGAAAAGCCAGGAGCCATGAGTCCTGTTTTATACCCTAGGACTTCCAGAGTATAATGGAAGTTCTGCTTTTTCCTAATTGAGAACAATTTAACAACGTAACTCATAAGCTTCTCCATTTTATCTTTTCATTCCTGCTGTCTTTGAAATCACCACCACTAAGTAATCAGGGAGAACTGACCTTGCTGATTGAGGGAGCCATTTGTCTCTTTGTACTTTCAGCTTCTGCACTGTAAAATCATCTCCAAGGCCCTTCCATGCGCAATGTTTTGTGGCTTCATTATGTTGTTGAGAGAGCATGTACTCTTTACTTTTTAAAGCCCCTTGCCCTTGCCATGATGAGGGATATGATTCTAAAGATGGTGTTGAAATCAATACGTTCCTGGCATCTTCTGCACCAAGTTCGCTTGCTTTAGTTTCTCCAAGTGGTGCTTCCATTCTTTGAAGGGATTAGTGAACTTGAGGTAAGTCATTATCTATGACATTTCCATGATGGATAAACATGCCTCAAGGCCCAAAGACTTGTTTTACAGAATAGACTTTTCTGTTTGGACTCAGGGAGCTTACATGAAATCATTACATTTAACTATGTACTAGCTAAGATTTAGGGCTTAGGGATAAAACCACTAGGAGTTTGTGGCTTATGTTGTGTGTGTTTCAAAGATTGAGGAAATAACACACACCCAGTTCATAGAAAAAGTACTCTAATATAATCAGCCTCCTGGCCGAGGTACACAGTAGATGTTTGTAATGGAAGAACCAAACTCTACTTAAAAAAATTTAAGCAAAAAAAAAATTAAGCAAGCCACATTTTGATTCAACATTTGTACTATTGTTGCCTACCTAGAAAATGTAAATATGGCTGTTGGAACTGAACACAGTTTTTCCCTAGAATCAACTCTCACTTTCCGAGCATAGCTTCAGAACAAATCACTTTCTGATAAAATTTTGCTGCACTAATTTGTGGATAATTAGGTGGATTACATTTATCCCTGATAACCTATCATTAAAAGTTCTCTTCTATTGAATAAGGGAAATTGTGAACTTTGCCATTATAGCACAACTGGATGAAATATTTCTGCTTCAAACACTTAAGTCCTGCTGAAGTTCCCTTGCAGAAGCTATATAGAACACTAACTGTAAAAATTATAATATGATTGGTATTTTGTGACATGAGATAAAAATCAAATATGTATAGATTGTTTATAAACTGCAATAATTAACTTTTTGTATACATGGTGAACACATTCATTTGATCTATTTTTATATGACTCTCCTTTTCCTTCATCTTTCCTCTTCACTCTCCAAAGGAGAACTTAATGAAGAATACAGAGGGCTAAGTCAGTAAACTTTTTGGACAAATTGAGGACCTGAGTTCATATAGAGCTCTGAATGTAGAGTATGCCTATAGCCCCAGTGCTGAGGTGGCTGGAGCTAAGCAGGCTCTAGAGCCACTGAGCTGCCAATCTTGCCTCAGAAAATAAGGTGGAGTGCATCTAGGAAGACCATCAGCATGGAACCCATATTCCACACACATGCACGTGGACTTGCATGCACAGTGCAAATATGTGTAACACACATACAATGAAATATAAAGATTGGCTATCACTCATTAACATAATGCAGTGTATTGCACCCTCATCTTCAGAAAGGCCATGCTAATTAGTACAGAAAATGTTCTCAGATTTCTCCATGTTGATGGAGCTTAGGAAATTGCAGTGGGAATGGAATGCACAAGATGATCCTATGTGAGTTTGTATAGGGGCAAGAACACAGTTTTCAAAACTAAACAAATCTTTCTGTGAACGAACTCTAATGTAGTCAATAATTTGGTATAGATGTCACAAATGGCTTCTTCAGGCTGGTTTGCATCCTACGTAAACTATAGAAATGCCAAGCTAGGCTTCATCACCAACACCAAAAAAACATATGCTGAACCCCATTTGCAGCATTCGCAAGGGGACAGTGTCTCCTGTGAGGGCACAAATGTGTTCTTGGTGGGACAGGAAACCAATCTTAGATGTTTACAATTACTTCTCCAACAGTTGTTCTTCACATTTAATTTCTCGTGTAAATATCTCTAAGATGAAATGAAAAGAGTTGAGCCCCAAGACCAAATGAAAGCCATGAGTCACCATTTTCTTTTTATTTTTCCTTAAAATAAGGACTGACTTCCATTTTGATCTCTGCATACCTATTTACAGTTTGATCTGCTTCCTTTGATTTTTATCCACATACCTATTTACAGTTGGATCTGCTTCCTTTTACTTGTCCCTGATTTTCTCTGTGTTTTTTCTTGGAGACACTCACTGACAGCTGATGGGAACACCTTTACTCTCTTATTGATCTCCAAATGCCACCGCTTGCTGAGTGTTCAACCTCTGTTATCACAACAAAAGCCCATGGTGCCATGCAGTCCTAACTCTCAGCTCTCTGCGGCAAAGGCTGCCCAGCTCTTATTAGTATGTTCAAATATGGTTAAATGATGGAGAAAGCAGGGGAACAAAGACAGAAACAAGTTTATTAGCAGTATCTCCAGTTACGCACTCACTTAGTAAGCCGGATGCTCACAGTTTGTAGGTGTATCCTCAGAGGTGGTGCCTGGTGTAAGGGTGACCTCACAGAGGGAGTTAGCTAACCAAATAAAATGAGTTAGCCTGCCACTGTTCAGATTCACCCCCATCTGGAAGAGGTTGATCTACTAGTATAAATCACATAGTCAGCTCATTCTTTTAAATATTTTTTTGGAAGCTACTTTGAATAATAATGGATTGCAATGAAAATGAACTGCTGTTTTCCTCAACATGTGTGTCCCTCAATTAAATTTGAGTTTGAAGGCAGGTAGAAATTCATAGAAGGAAAGATCTATTTAAGAATCTGGAGACAGGCATTCCTTATTCATTATTTAAAATTTTTTAATTGGTAGTTCAGTTGTGAAGTTAGTGATTCTGGAGAATCTTCATAATTAATACAAGGTGAAATGGTACATTACCCAAACAGGAAAAAATAAGCATATTGAGAGAGTGGACTTCAGGGTATAAACTCCACCACCTAACTCTGAAGCTCATGAGAAGGTGAACTCCTGGACTTAACGCTGGTAACATCTGCAGTTTATACTTCTTTATGCAAAGAATAGCAGCACATACCTTGGCAAAAATGAAATGGCTTAATTATTCCAACCCAGGAAATAAATTATTCCTATCTAGGAAATAGAACTTTCCTAGAAAACAGCATGACACTATCCACAATAGAGGATAAAGGAGGTAGAGCTGAAATCACAGAAAGCCTGAGTGTGACCTTTTCAGGATTCAATTCTTGCTATTGTAAACATAAAACAAAATGTAGGAGGGAATATACTTTTCAATGCCTAACAGATCTGAGTTCTGAGTCTTATGTGATCAACTCCCTCAAATACCAGAAAGTCCCTTTGCAGACATCTGTTAACGTAAACAAAAAAGGGCATCAGCATCATTCAAAGGGAAGAAAGTGTGGATCTGACCAAGCGCTGGGTTATTATATAATATCCAGTGCAACAGAATGCAGGGGTGACATCTCCTCGCACAAGATCAGAGGGCACGCCCTTATCTCTTACCACCTATGCCTCTTAAGACTTCAGACTGACATTAGCTAAGGGTGACCAGTCCTGAAACTCTGTATATTTAAATGATGACTTTCTCCAGGGTGTTCTTGCGACTGTAAGAATTTATATACAAAAAAGAATTTATATACAATATTTGTGAAAGAAAACCCAATTGTAACTTTTTGTGTAATCAAGGACAATATTTGAAAAAGAATTCTTGCCAGTAATTGAGATGAATTTGGGGGCATGGGAATGTGTGTTTTGATTATCAATTTTCCATATGGAGTGTGTTTTCAGCCTATTTGTTAGAAATTTCTTAATGTCAATATTTTTGACTCTGTAAGTGGAAATTTAAGCAACTTTAGAGATATATAATTTCCTAAATCAATGAAATTCTAGGCAAGTATCTTTCTTCCTTACATTAGTGAAGTTTAATGTAAAAAATTTATATAAATTGTAGGTATTGTTTTCTAAATTATGTAAGTTTACTGAAGGGGAAAGCATGTGCTGTGAGTGGCAGGAGAAAGGCTTTGGCAATTTAGATATATAATTTAAGACAGACCCATGAGCACAAAGACAAGACAGACCCATGAGCACAAAGACAGCACCATCATTAGTACATTACATTTCACTGGTGCTTGTTTCTTTGATTTTCAGGTCTCCTTCATTTTTGTTGCTGCGGGGAAAGTAACAAAACGTGTACCTGGAACATTTCCATTGTATTTTTTTCTAGCTCTAATAAAATAATTGTAGCAGAAAAAAATGCTCCCATAAAAATAGTTTGAAAATTGTCATAATTTCATTGGTGTGGTGTTACTGGTGTCTATTAAATTCTCCAAATGGAAACTTCTGCTTTAAATGTGAAGTGCTTTCTCTAGATCCAGCACAATTACCCTACATCCTGCATCCACTATGTAAGCTAGGACTGGGACCACAGCGATGCAGAGATCCCTTGTATCCTACATCCACCATGTAAGCTAAGACTGGGACCACAGCGATGCAGAGATGCCTTTTTATCCTACATTCACCATGTAAGCTAGGACTGGGACCACAGTGATGCAGAGATGCCTTGTATCCTACATCAACCATGTAAGCTAGGACTGGGACCACAGCGATGCAGAGATGCCTTTGTTCTCACATTGGTATTTCTCCTTGACTAACATGGCTTTTCAGTCCTTAACCATGAAAGCCACTTATAATGCCTGTATAGCTTGTAATACTTGTTAGAGAAATCTTTAAGTTGTTTAATGGCAGCAGACTTTTTATACAGGAAGCACACAGTAAAGAACACCAACTCCCTCTGATCTTTAGGACACTGCCCTTTATTCCAATTGCCTCCCAAGGTTGGGTCCTACTTTTTGCCTGCGGTTTCTTCACTTTTTACTTTTAATTCGGAACATTTGCCTACACATACCTCCCACATGTGAGTCTATGCATGCATCATCCTGTTTGTTCTCTCTACCTCCACAATGGCCCAGCTTTTCTGGGAAAAAAAAAGTGCGATTCTTTCCAAAAAATCGGGACTTTTTGTAAAGAAGAGGGAACACAAAATTATCTAGAAGCAAAGGAAAGCAGGCAACTAAAAATGTCCAGGAAAGGATTAATAATGAACCAGGGTCTTCATTGAATTGATAGAATTCTGCTCACTCACTTACAAACACACATACAGAGAGAGGGAGAGAGGAAGACAGAGAGAGACAGAGAGGAAAACAAGGCCAGAATCTTACTAGAAAATCTGCCTGGGTTGGTCAGGATAGAGGGCTGAAGCCAATAGCTTCTTAGATATGAACAGAAACAAAAGTATTTTATGGCTACCAGTTATACATTCAAATATGCCGTTTTGCTATACAAGGTGCCATGAGGAGCTGCTTTCTTGTCATAATTCATGTTCATTGTTCCTATAAGTAAAATATGTGTTTCCTGCTAGTTATTCTGTACAGAATTGGACTTTAAAGGCAAGAGGACATTTTTGATAATGCACATCTTAAGACTTTTCATTAAAGTATCAAATTTAAATTCTACCTCTTTGTGCACTCTGACATTTTTTGTCTGGCATTTTCATTAATTTTGCGACATACATAAATGTAGCTGAAATGTTAACTGATCAATACTTTGTCTCTCTCATGTAGCACTAGCGTTTCATTCCCCAAGGACCACACAGCAGAACAGAAATTAAATGTGTAAAATATCAAATGTTAATGTTAAACACAGCAGCACTTGCTGCATGACGACAGAAAAGGCTAAAACAATTCCAAATGGACAGATGCTACCACAAATTATCTACAATCACATTTAAAGATTAAAGTTTGTCCTGTAAAATAATTCTCTGACACACACTGAAGTGTGTCCTTTTGCTGATAGCTCAGTTTTCCAATTATTTCTGTGCTCATTACAGTGAGAAATGACAGTGCTGAGGAAAAGGAATGTGTGCTCACTTGCCCTCCTTTCCTCTTCCCGTTCTGCACCCACTGGCTTCCACAAGAGCACAAATGTCTGGTCTGGAGTCTGATGAAAATTAGTCCAATTTGTAAGATATTTCCAGGTCTACAACTGCTGATTCCCAGGGACAAGCAGTGCCTGCTACACCACAGACAAAAGAGCTCCCTTTGAAAAATAATATTCATCGGAAAACTTAGAAACCTAACTCTTCCAGAAGCCGACCTGCTTAGCTTTGCCATTCCCCGGGTTTTGTCTCTATGGCCTGCTCACAGGTGGTGCTGGGAGGCTGTGGCTACTGTCTGCATTTTTACGCTCATTGACACTGAGATGCACAATAGGATTGTTTTCTTCCATTTTGACCTCACTATTTTGCATTTGTTTTTCAGAGAATTGAATCAGAAGAGACAATCAAAATGGAATAGAAAAAAATTCATATTCATTTAAACATTAAAAAGCGTACTGATCTGGCCCTAAAACTAAGCCACATAATGGTATAAATGCATGTCCTCCATGAGGCAGCTGCAGCTAGGAAAAATGGACCAAATGGAACCAGTATTATAATAATAGAGCCATGATCTGTCAAGAGGGCATGATGGGAACAATATGTCTGCAACAATGGCACTGCTTACGTTCATCTAATGGAAATCAGTTCTTTTCATCAAATTGTCCTAATAAACCTCTGCTTATGCAATAGCAACTTTGAATGATTTTGTTTTAAATACCTCATTTACTCTCTGTAAGATGGCTGAAATTTTTTACCAAGTTTTTTTCTGCATTTATATCACAACTCTTAGGTGTACATCTTAAAGGCTTCTACAGAAAAGAATATTTACTGTGTGGCATAAGGCAAACTACATACATGAGCTTCAATTTCTTCACCTATATACTAGGAAAAATAGAATCTACATTATGAAGTTGTTGAAAATATTAAATTCTCAGTGCAAGAGCATTTTCATTTATTTATATATAAACAATAGATCCTTGCCACATAGGGAGTAACTGATAAACATTAATTTTTATTTGTACAAAACTTTCTATATCAGAATTCAATCCAAGATTAAGTAGATTATTGATAAGAGATTATAACAGAATTTTGGGGTCATATGGAAATTATAGGTAAATTGCTTTGATAGTATTGACAGTTCTTATCATGATTTAATAATCAGATTTATTATAGTAAACTTATTTATTTGGTATTTCTTTAAGAAAAAATTTAAATTGGCAGCCTTATTCAAAGAATTTAGTTGGCCGTTTATCCTGGAGGCTCACTGACTTCTAGTGCCCTTCAGTGATAGAGAGCAGCGTGAAGACAGCAAGGGTAAACATTGCATGGACTGCCGGTCGGAGCCTAAGCAAAGAAAGCTTGGTATTTATTACTTCAACCATATTCAGTAAAGTGCTATTACTTTCTTTTTTTCCAACAAAATGGTTAATAGTTTCTTCACATTTTGTCATGTTCTTTCCTGTTCCATCCTCATTTTCAGCCCTGTTTCCGACCTTTGCTATTACAGTCTTTTCTGGGCAAATCCCTTGCATTTGGCTTAGACTGTTACAAACTGGTTACAGGCTGAGGCAGACACTGCATTTTCTGCAGTGCTTTGCTTCCTTCTAGTGATGTCACTGCAAGTGAGATTACAGGCAGGTGCCTCTGTTTCTCAGGTTTCAGTGGCTTCTTTTCTCTTTTTAAGAAGCAAAAGGAGATTATAAAAAGGAGCTGCCATCTTGAATTAATTTTAAAAATGACCTTAGGAAACTGGAAGAAGTTTATGAAGACTCACACAACATGCTGCAATGCCAAACAGTCCACAATGAACAATCCTGAATAAATGATATAATTACATACATTTTTATGTCTTCAAATTTCATAAACAACCATGGAGATGGCTTTAAAGAAAGCCAATCAGAAATAGCAGCAGACATTTTCAGTAGAGTTTTATTGTTATTTTAAGTCCCCATAGAACCTGAAATTAGTGATATAAAATATATGTACAAATTGTCTATCATTTTGCTGACTATCATAATGCTGCTATGCTGATGAAAATCAGAATGCCCCACTATATCTATTATGTGAGAATTATCAGACGAGCACAGAAAGAAGAACTACTTCTTAAGCAATGATGGTGGCAGTCACCTCCTTAAGAAAACAACAACATGTCTCTGAGAAGCAGGCTGCTAACTGGTAAGTGACAACACAAAGGGACATATACAGTCTTTGTTTGTGTGCTCAGACATTAGTGAAAATCCCAGACAAGGCCTGTGCAGAGGACAGAACTCCAAGGACTAAAACATACATTCATTTGACCATAATATAAAAGTCGATTAGTACTCTAATAAGGCCTTTCTATAAACCCTCATAATAATGTCATATTTCGCAAAACTGGCAACTCCAAGGAAGCGTAAGATGCTCATTTCCTAACAAACACAAAATAAAGTAAAGACTTTTCAAAAGACGGACTCCATAGAAACCTCAGGTGAAACATTGACCGAGCAGAAATGGTGTGAGTGTAGAGATTCTGGCTAGGTCCAGAGAAAGTGCCTTTTAAGATTTTTCTGCCACTGCCAGTCGGTCTCAGTATCATTTCTTAAATTATCGGTGTAAAAGGGTAGAGGATGAACCTTGTGTGGAGAATATCTGGGTCGATTACATTCTCACTTGTGACTTTTCAAAACTAGAAACCACAGAACCATCTCTTAAATAGGTCCTATCCCTTTCGGTTCCACTCATTTATTAAAGCTTACGAACCAGCATCCTACTGCCAGTGACGTTCCTGACAAAAATACTTATAGAATGAGTAAAATCAGAGTGTGGATGGTCAAGGCTGTTGCCATTGTCTTTGTTTGTTTGTTTGTTTTCTCCACAGAGAAGTATTTTTTTGACTCTCCTATTTGAATCTGGAAATGTACAATATGCAAAATTTTACTTTTTAAGTGTCAGAGAAAACTTGACTAAGATGTCTTGCATTCCGGAAATCTGAGGAATATATTCTTGGATTCAGACCCTGAACAATCCATCAGGTTCCTGCCCACAACAAATCTGTCCAGTCAAGTCTCAAAATAGGAGTTTTAAAATGATTCTATCAACATAACTGTTACTATAGCCACAGAGAGTTGGAGTTAAGATTGCTGAATCTGATGAATAACAATGGGTGAGCAGTACAGTGTGATCATACCACAAAAGCAGCAAGACTCCTTGGGGGTGAATCCCAGTCAAAGCAACTATTAACGTAGTATGCAGCGTTTACCAGCACCATGACACAGCGCTTCGTTCTGATGAAGTTTCGTAGAAGCAGCTGCAAGGAAAATGAAAACAAGATTAGAGTTTACAAGACTGAAAACAATCAAGTATATTGTATGATTCTATAAGATTGTGGTGATTTAGAATGGACCCAGAGTGGCAGTAAGGTGACAAAGATACCAAGTGATTTGGTTCACTAGGTAAAGGACAGGAAGCACTAATGGATAAAGAACTAGATAGGATAAACTACTTTTTAAGCTAAATATATATTTAAAATAATGTTTTCATATAAGCTGGTATGTTTATTCATAAAAAATCTGCTACTCATGAAACATGTACCCCTGTTAATTTGAAGTCTCTTCTTTTTAAGATAAATAGAATATTTTAATTTCAAGATGCTTCAAAGTGAATTGGATACCCTGAAATGTTCAGAGTTCTAAGCCTGTCTAATGTAGCTTATTATAGAAGCACGGTGATTTCAAGGGCTTTTTCCACTTAGTAGGACTGTTCTGTCTATAACCATTCCTCACTACATATTAAATCCACTCTATATTTTCTCTTTATTTTCCTATGATTTAAAAGTTAGGAAAATTTTTATAGTAACCGAGTATGTTGCAAAATCTCTTATTAGAAAAAATATGTATGATAATTCACAGAATTTAAATTTAAAACATGACTTCAACAACAAAAAGACATCTATGAACTAGATAATGGTTTAAAAAGTTACCTACAGAAATGGATAAAGTAATCATAAGTCTGCAAGTTAATATATTAATACTCTAAATATAGTCCAGTATCAATCTGGTATTTTAAAGAAACAGAAATGTAAAATTACCTGAGTTCAAATGAAAAAAGTACACATGTATAAAATTAGTTCATGTATGTGCAAGACAGTTATAACACATTTAAAACTGGAATTTTGTTTAGTCAGATAGTCTCCCTGTGTATTTCCCTTCTTGGTTCTTAGCACCTTTTTTAAGAACAATTTTTATTATTCTTATCTATATTTATAGAGAAATATAATATGGTTTTCTATTTAGATAAGTATTTCATTTGTAATACACATTGTTTAAATGCCAAAAGTCTCATGTTGTGGTGAATTTATTAGATTAAAAATAAAAATATTTTAAGGTTTCTCATGGCTCAGAAAAATTATCAAATATTTTACAGTAAAAGTAAGCTCAGTGACTTTATAGCCATAATAAACACATTGTATTTTAGCTTTGTAAACTGTAGTAAACATTTAAAAAGGGTAGGTAGCACTTTTTCTTAACTTGATATTAAAATATATTTTAAGTTATTATTAATAAATACCAAGCTTAGTTTAATGCAGCATCATAAAAGGAAGATCAGAATTCCTGGTTTTTTGTTTTAGTGGAAAATGTCAGTGAGAGTTCACTTTAACATCTAATTAAAAGACCCCCTCACTGAATTAGAGGGAAGTGCTTCCTTCATTCACAGCACACCTTCATACCTGTGGGTGGTCTGTGCACAGATCTGAACCTCACTCACACACTCCGTGACAATTAAATTACAGTTTACAGTCCAGATGACCCTCCTCCGCTGATGCACAGCCTCAGCCCCCTTCTCCTTCCTTACCACCCCCATTTCATCTCTTAGTTTGGTTTTGCCTTTACTTGATCTTTTTAAGAAAGGAAAAGAAAGGAGAAAAGGAAACAAGCCGTTTTCAATATGTAGGTGATCAAAATTTGTAAGGACGTCCCCACTCCAGACCTCCAAGGTTTATTTGAATTTACTCTGATATTTTACAGAATCAATCAGTTTTTCCTAGAGAGATTAATCTTTCCTTTTTTTCTATCTATTTGCTTGTTTGTTTATTTCTTTATTTATTTTTACCTGTTTGGAGAGCCTGTTTTCCTCTTCAATGTACTTCTGTTCTTTGGGTATTAATGTTCGTAAGCTGGCTTTCACCTACACATCAACACATGTGTGTGTTAGGGGTTCATATATTACAACTGTTCACAAGTTTTGCATGCAGTTCAATTTACAATAATTTCTAAAGTTTCAAAGTCTTGGCTGCTGTGCTCATAAAATATAAATGTATACA
>LOEQ01001273.1:372763-394812 GCA_001685075.1 Bramus lutescens
ATTATTATTATTATTATTATTATTATTATTATCATTATTATTATTATTATCCACCTAAGCAAGTAGAAACAATAAGAGAAACACTAGAGGTGAAACAAATCAGTAGTCACCAATGAGTCCTTCACTCCTTTCTCCTTTCTATCATTCTATTTTGACTCTGTAATATTGTCTGCTTTCTGAGAGCCGGAGTGGTGGCCTCTGGGATGGAGTACTGCTTGCTGCTCAGTAGCACACAGTATTCTGCAAAGTGCACACTTTTCCTCAATGACTAGAAGTCCAGTGTGAGAAATAAAGGCAGTAGTCAGTGATGAAGTGCAGTTTTACTTCTTGTAACTTTTTACTAACCAAAAATTTTACTGTATAGATTATATAATCTATTTTATTCTTTTTACTTTTGTTCTAAGCCTAAGGCAGACCTGTGGGGTACTAATAATCTCTTTCTTAACTTCTGTTATTTTGGTGATAAAAATACCTATCTCTTTCCTTAGAAATGTAACAAACTGAAGAATTTGGAATTAATGGAAGACAGAAATTGTAGTAGTGCTGCATGGTAGATGTGATGTTGATTGCTTTGACTGCAATGACAGCAGAGAATCTTGCCTTCCATGTTGGTAATTTTCTAAAGAGAAATGGGAATGAATGCCTTCTGAAGCATTCGTCACTTATTGAGTGCCTGCTCAATTGACTGCTCACCCCAGAATTATAAGTGTAAGACATAGTCGAGCTCTCAAGGCATGCACAATTTAGTAGACATAATAGAAGTGTAAATGCATAATTATTATGCAGGGTTGCAAGAACTGTAATAAAGGTGAGTGAAAAGTGTAGCAGGGGAAATGAGAGGGATGCACATAACTTCATAATCCTGGGACAGGAATAGGAAAGGAAAGAAGAGTTTCCCCAGTGGAGTGGACCCTTGTGATCTGTGATGATTGGACATCTGTGTCACCAGCTTTTGTAAAAGTGAAGAACCATCACAAAAAGTAAACTTTATAATAATTTGTAATCAGGAATATCTCATTTAAATTGATTCATGAACCTCTTTGATAATGTCTCTATAACATAAAAACCTACAAATGAATAACATAACTTATAAAACATACTTTAAGCCAATATGCTTGGATAGTTGTCTATAATCTAGCTAAATGCTAAAAGCCATTTCTTTTTCTATGGATTCTTAATAAGAAAAAGAATCTCCCAAGTGAATTAAAGCTAGAGACTCCTTTAGCCCTTATCATAAAGCAAAATTGGCAACAGATTTCAAAGCCCTTATTCTACCACTTCATTCTTTTTTAATAAATCCATTTTACAATAATAAAGAGATATCAGAACTGACTCCAGTAGGCATGTTTTCTGAGAATCTCCAACACTACACCATGGATTAATAGAGTGAGTTCAATGGCTAATTTTCACCCTTGCCCTTACTCTCCAGGGTCACAACCTGACATACTGCTAAAGAACTGTGGGAAAGTTTGCACAGTGCCCTGTTCAACTGCTATCTGTTTTGTGACACGTTGTGATTTCGGTTTATTGAATCTAGTAGTTTGAGTATTAAAGTCACTGAGTGATATTGAAAGGTATTCTTGCTCCTGGAGCAGAGCATAAATCCTGATCCATCAGTGGTGGGCTTTGTCCAGGGTCATTTTACTGCTGACAAGAGGCATGGTTTGCTAGATGTTGTGTGTCACGAAAAATGTGGGGGTGGGGAGGACCTAGTGACCACCTCTTTGTTGTCATGTCTTTGAAAGCACAGAGGCCTTTTAGTAGCATGGAAAGCAATTCATACCCATGGGTATACCTTTTATTTTGAACCTGTCTTGCATTCATTAAGCACTTTGGTTTAATTTCCTCAGTTGCCACAGTTTGCAATGACTATATTTTAATCTTTAAAAAATATGATCAAGATTGCCATCTGTCCTTTCTGCAAACTTGGATTTCAATCATGACATATAACAATGTCATAGCTGAGTGAATTCCATAGGGTCACTAGAACAAAAAGCAACGTGTGTTGAGATTTCTTCCAATCTTTTTCCTACCAATGGAAATGGAGCTTTGAACGTACGCTTTCTCATCAACTGGCCTAACATATTTTAAGCCTCAGATTGGTAGAACTGCATTAACTGACACTCTTTAGTAGGTCCCCACTGGGTTTTAGTCTCTAAGTTATGAAGCAGGCATGTTTTATTGTGGTAAGGAAATTGACACTCTAGAGTCATGCTGTCAATCTATTAGAACTAATACACTTTTCATTCCTACTGAAAAATTTTTAATGTTTCTTTCCTGTACTGAAATAAAGTAAAATGTAGAAACTTAACCACCATAAAAGAGGAATAAATAGAATTTTTAAAAATAAAACCATACCTAGAATTACTCAATAAATATTTATTGAATGTCTACTAGAACATATGACCAAGGAAGAGGAAGTTCTTTGTCATCTTAATTTCACTATATAAGGGACTGGGCAAGGAGGGTAAACATTGAATAAAAACAGCAGGATTACGATGTGCTGAAGAGTGACCCAGGTAATGGAAACAGAAAAATACAGACTGTGGTGTTAGAAGAGGACACAGTTTATAGGTTGAACTCAGTGGCTGTAGTGCGACTCTGAAATGAGGTTTGGATGAAGGACTGGAAGAAGTGGAGAACAGCCAAGTGGATATGGGAGGAAAGCAGTCTGGAAAGTAGAAGTGGCTAGAACCAGAGCTCAGTTCTCTGGCACGGTTAATACAAGATGTCAAAGAAGTAAGGACAGCAACCATGAAGTACTTGAATATCACCAGCCTTCAGGGTGCACGTATGTCAATGGCGGCCATTGCAAAGATTGATTAAATTGTGTGTTTCAAGATGTAACCTAAACAAACATGATGTAAGACATAACACAGTCTCCATCATCTAAAGTTGTCTAATCCTTTGTAGCACATTTAATGTTTTCAGCTCCAAGCTACCAAACACCAAAAGTAGTCCCCCAAATGGGTTTCAAATAAAATTTCCAAAAAATGACATGAACACTCAAGGGACAATATAACCTTTTAATCATTTGAGAATAATGGTTCTTTAGAAACATTTCTTATATATTTTGCCATAGGAATTGCTCAAAATTATTGAAGATCTCAAAAGTGTTTACAGTATGACATAATCATTAAAATTACCGTTTTAGAAATATAGAAAGAGACCGTGAAAGGTTAGTAATTCGATGTTAGTGACAATGATGATAAACCTATGTGATATAAACATGAGCATGACTGAACATTAATATAGACTTTAGAAATGTGGATTGTGTACTTATGGGAAAAATAGTGTAACACTAAGGAACATATTAGCATTATTATAGAAACAGCTTTGATTTCATACGTCTCTGAAATCATATTGGGGATTTCGATAAATTCCTGAGCTACACACTTCAGACAAAACTAAGAGCACTGGACACCTACATTACGTTGCTCTAACTTTTTTCTCTTCCTTGCAATCTAGAACTAGATGCACAAGAATATCTTAAGACTTCATGTAACCAGATGTATTACTGAGTCCTAAATTGAAGCATTTTATAGATTCCAGAAGTTGGAGTTTATAGTCAAAGAACGACAAGTGAAACAACAGCTGAAATGTGGGCACAGAGAACAGGAAGACCATGGCTCTAGAAAGGGAGAAAAGCTCACGGAAAGGTATGCATGAGCACTGACAAGCTTACATTACATAGAAAAACATTCATTCTAGTTTATTTTGATATAACATTATATTCACAATGTTTATTTTATAAGCATAGATTCAAAAATATTATTTTATCTATAACAAGCATAAAATACATTAAACTCTTTGTGGGAACCTTTCTAGATATTTCAGAACCTCTAATACGTAATTAGACTCTCCTGCAGAAAAGCATTTCAGACTAGCTTTCAAAAGTAAATTAATTAGTGAGAGAGACCTTTATAATGCAGGAAACCCTTCTGGCTTAAAAAATTAGTATACTATTAGAGTTTAAAGAAACTCTCTCAATCAAAGGAAACACAAGCAGAAATTACCACTGTCAAGTATCTGCTGTAAGATTGATAGCTTCCATTTTTTTTCTACTTAATATCTCATTCCGGATTTTGTTCATCTTGTTACTACTACCTCAGAATCTTTTGGTTTTTGAAAGATACCTTAAGGAAAAGTTCCAGAACTCATTCAGGTAACAAGGGGGTCATTCTGATTTGGCCTCAATAGCTCCAATGATAGGGAATATTTTTTTCTCAGTGGAATTTCTGATTCATTTTAGAATTGTAATTTTTAGAAAATGTTTATTTATATTAAGAGTAAAATTATATGTCTGGGCTCGAGAGATGGCTCTGGTCTGAAAGATGGCTCAGAGGTTAAGAACACTTGGCTGCTCTTCCAAGATTCTAAATTCAGTGACTAGCATCCACATGGTAGTTTATAATCATCCGCAATGAAATCTGGTGCCTTCTTCTGACCTGCAGGCAGAACACTGCATACATAATAAACAAATAAATCATTTTAAAAAACAAAAATTAACATATCTATCAGTCATATTTAATTTTCCTTCTGTAGAAAATTTTAAATCTAATTAAAATGGTAGATATAAAACAAGGGTGCAGGCTCTGTTAGGCCCTATGTGCTAAAGAAGCACAGCCGGACCTGTGTGGAACAGAGGAGATTGCGGCTGGCTGGCCGAACACAAATTGCACACATCGCAGGCTCTCTTCCTGCACTACACTGAGGCCTTGAAAGCCCACAGTGCTATTTCCAGACTCTCTTAGGGAGGTAGGGGTGTCTGTGTGTGTGTGTGCGTGTGTGTGCGTGTGTGTGTGTGTGTGATTTATGTTGTGTGAATCAGGTGTAGACGCCTAAGATTTGCTACCAGAATTTGCTAACTATGAGCATGTCGAGTTCATTTTGATGGTGAAGACAGCAGGGATGAGCTGTAAAAGTTATCAGTTTCTTAAGTTGCTAGTGTGGTAGGAGAAACCATTTCTTACTCTTCCATAGACATTAATGCTAATCTCTGCAGAGGGAGAGCCGTCTGTTCTTAGTCCCTTCCACCAACGAAGATTCTATAACTCACTTAATGCTCTAAATTAAATCACTTTCTGATTAAATGGTGTTTATATATCATAAATTCCTATTTTATTTTTATGGGTTTCCTGAATGTGGGACTGTGTTTGCCTTAGTGTCTGTGTTTCTTGTGCCGTTTCTTTGTTATTGTTCTTTTTTTCCTGTTTGTTTTTGCCCTACTTAGATTTGTTTTATTTTAGCTATTATATTACTATTATTACTACTATTATAATAGGTGCCTGTTTTCTAATGTGTGTGTGTGTGTGTGTGTGTGTGTGTGTGTGTGAGAGAGAGAGAGAGAGAGAGAGAGAGAGAGAGAGAGAAAGGGAGAAGTTGAAGTAGAGGAACTATAATAAGAATATATTGTATGAAAAAAGTAAGTTTTAAATAAAAAATCAATTTGCTAGAAAGACAAAGTCTCTTTGGACATGAATCTTGGCCACCACTTTCCTTGCCAGCTGCTGTCTATACCTTCCGTGGGATAGAGCTTAAAACTGTACAACAATGAGACACAGCCCTTCGGTGTCTCCCTTCTATACCATAGTGAACAAGTCATCTTAAAATATGGATCTAGATCTATGTGACTGCTCTTCTGTTTATGAGCGCGTGCACGCGCACACACGTGTGTGTGTGTGTGTGTGTGTGTGTGTGAATCTGTGTATGGGGTGGGTGTCGGAGTATGTGGGTGGGTTTTGTGGGGGTGGGTGTGAGTCTAGGGGTGTGGGGGTATGGGTGGAGGGTATGAGAGTATGTGGGTGTGTGTGTGAGACAGACTGTATGTGTGTGGGCATGTGGGTGTTTGAGGGTGTGTTTGTGTGTGTGTTAGCTAATCTTTTAGTCTTTCTACTCTTCAGTTTTCTAAATTATAAAAACTGGGATAATAGTTTTTAATCATGTTATTGTGAGGTTCATTCTGATAATCCTTGTGTCAAATCCAAAGTCATATCTTACATGACAGAGGCTCGAAATGGTTAGTTATTATTGTTATCAGTGTCATTATCTTGAATCTATCTTCAGCTGACATCATTATAAATCCCAAGATTAAAGCATATTTCAGTTGAGACGCATTCCAATTAGTCTATCAATGTTCTTGATGAATAATTTGGGCAATAAGTTCTAATTCTCAACATTTGTCTTTCATCTGTGACAACAGGCTAATGTATGTATAATTCACTTTCATAACGCTTAAACTCATCCCTAAGCATAAAGTATTTTGTATATTTTCTACCATTAAAGCAAAACATGCCTTTTTAGCCCATGTAAGGCCTTAGTTTATATTTTTATTGTTTATTTTACTGAGTAAACTCTATTACCTCAGTCTGTAAACACATACATACACACATACAGAGAGAGACATATAAAAATCTGTTATTTTGCATACATATTTTAGTCTCATATAAATGAATCAATTTATCTTCTTGGCACATGTGATAAGCAAGCAGTCAATTATGTTGTCAAAACTTTTGCTAAATCAACAGTGTGGACCGACAGACAGAGCATGGATCCCTTATTAGGTGTCCCGTTGACATTGATCCTTAAATCACTTTTGGGCTTGATTGCTCAGTGGATTCCACCTAGAGGATCATACAGCTCACATAGTTTTATAGCAAATGGTTCTCTCTTCCACCTCAGAAACGTACATAAAATCAGATCTTCTTGGCAGCATTTCTTAGATCCATTGTTCTAAGAAGTGACTGTCTTATTTATACAACTATATCTTAGTCTAACAAAATATAGTTTCTTTAAAATGATTACAGCACCTTGAATGCCTTCATCACAGAGGTGACCCTGAGGCTGGTTGTTCAGCCACACCAGCAGCTCTCTTGACCTTTACTTAATGGATCATTTTGTAATCTTGGATCAACAGAACCTGTTAATTATTTTATAATATTTCTCTTCCCTCATTTCCTATTGATGGGGGCACATTGGCAGCCCATAGTCCTTCACATCTAGAGCATATCAAACCCAATTATTAGTCTCGTTGTCATCCTACCTATTCTTCCAGAGCAGAATCTTCCAACCATGTGACCTGCATATGAATCACACACTGTAATTCCACTTGAAACACTGGTTCAGACTCAAAAGAGACCAGCATTTGTGCTAAATTATGACTTTCATTTATGTTTTAATATATGTTTGATAAGAATGGCTTGGTTTTAAAAGAGAGTACTTTTCAGCTTCTGCAATTATGATATGATTTTCCAATGCAATTACTAAAAGGAATAAAGTTTCCTATCTAGGTCAGACACTGTGATGTGACGAAGGAGAAGCTGCTGCTGCTTTGTGATGCTTCTTGTTGCTTGGTCTCATTCTCAGCAAAGATTTGAAGAACATCAATGTATTTATCACATGTGAGTTTGTAGTAAGAATGTTTTCTAAACAAGATATATTATCATGACAAAAATGCCAAGCTTTGATGCTTTATGAATTGGATAAAATGTTTTATCAATGTATACTGCTAAAAAATCTTCTGTAGTATACTAGAAAGCAAATGGGGATATTGACTTATACCATGGAAATAAAACACACTCTGGAAAAATTTTAATTTTTGTTAATATTTATTTTTGTTTTAAAAAGTATAATCTTAAAATAGTAAATATTGGGAGTACCTTAATGTAGCTCCTTTAGCTGTAAATTACTTCACTCTAGTCTTTTATCCAGTCCATTCAGTGGAATGATGCCCATTTTAGAGGCTGCATATTTTCTCTTCTGCCGTCATAGATTTTTAACTGATTTTTAATGATAATAAAATGTAAGACTAAGCTTGTTGGATACTCTCAGTATTATTACATATAATAATAGCAATTATAGGTATATGCTGCTGCAGTTCAGACTGCTACCACCCCACAGAAGAAAACTTAGCCATGCCTTTCAACAGGACAACAAGATTTTAAAATGCGTTTGATGCAGTAACTACATACATTTTGTACAATATGCTAAAAGAACCTGCAAATTATTTTGTGAAGACAGTACAGTATTTAATGACCATCTATATGGGATATAAATAAAGATGCTTGCTGCTATTTCTCTCACTTCCTGTGATACTTTCCAGGAACTGATTGCTTTCTTCTCTACAACTGCATTTTCATTTTCTTTATTTTTAATAGACCCATAATGTTCAGGGGAAATATCAAGAATAATAAATCCCAATCTTTGTATAAAATACACCTTCATGACATGACACACTCAAGCTGGAAATCACAAGAACCAATAAAAATGCAGGCAGCCTACTGATAATGAGGTCAGAAATACAAATAAATTTACTTTTAATGAAGACTGGAAGCACAGTAATCAAAGTGTTAAAATTCATTTCATGCATATCTTTTTTTGCTTCTTAGCTGATATTTACCACGCAATTCTGTGAGAAAGTAGAGGCCTATGATGCTTCAGATAAATGGCTCAATTAATTGTACAGAGGTAGGCCTCTTTGAGCCAAGCCAGAGCTGTGAGCTCTTTATTAAAAGCACTATTCTGTAGCCCCTAACCTTGTTCCTTGACTCCTCTCTGGTTTCCAATTTAAACAAGTCCCCATGCGGCCTGCTCTAAAGGGCTTTGTCTCCCTGTCATTGTTACGAGCGCTGAGGCATCCTGGAAGTGTGAAATCAGACCTCATGAGTTGAACGGTTCCCCAGGGAACGCAGGACTGCGCAGAAGGTCAAAGTCATGGGCCGGACCGTCTAAAAGTGTCTGATCGCCGGTGTGTGACACTGCAAGTTGGGGGTGGGGGCTAGACTGAAGAGGACTGAAATTGAACACATCTTAATTAAAGCCCATAGACAGCAAAACAAAATGTTTTCTAGGCAGCCTGTCAAATGGGGCTTAAATTTAGCTCCGCTAATGAATCTGAGCCGCTCACTGTTATTTTGTAATATAATAAGATTCTCGTCACAGAAGCTGATAAAAAAAAGCAAAACAAAACAAAACTGTAGCATGTTTTTTTTCTGCTGTTTTGTTACTTCAATATTTTTAAACAATGACGACAGTTTTCCAAAAGGACAACATGGAAAAAGTCTATGCAAATAAAGGGGGCACTAAACATTTCTCTTTAATAACTAGTGGCCTTCTAGATTACCGGGTTGACATGCTTTATTCATAACTCACTTTGGGGTAAAATAGACATATAGTGGGACAATTTCAGTGACTGTTAATCATAAATCCCTCTTCTCTTCTCCCCTTCCCTTCCTATAGGACATGGGACATTTCATTTGCAAAACCAGTCCACCTGGGATAGGACCTTTTAACACGGGACAAGGCAGCACATCTTTGGAAGGTCTGGCAGCTCTTCCCTGTCAGCATTTCTGAGAGGCTGGTCTCCCTGGACAGGGCAGGACCTCCTTCCCAGGGGGGAGGCAACAAAGAAACAAAAAACTCCACAGCCCTGGGGAAAAGAGAATGAGGGGCTCAGGATGACTCACAAACTGGAGGAAAGTGGGAGGGGGTCCCTAGAAGGAGGGAACACTCTTCTTTCTTTCGGAACTTGAAGAACCCATCTCCCAGGTTTAAATACTCTGCTGAGAAAGTCTCACTCAATACAGAAGACTTGAAATGCTGTTACTTGCGCAAATTAGGCCCTACTTAAGGACAAAGAATAGTCAGGAGCAAGAAAAAGACAAATCCTGAACTATTTCACCCCTCCTCCACTCACACACACACTCTCTGGTTGGCTTTTCTGGTCTCACAATATGGCCAGTTTTAGGGAGCATGTGATTTCATGTTGGAAAGAACTTCCCCCTGTGAACAGGACCAGAGCCTCTAGCCTTGGCTTTGACTGTACAGGGAAGCCGTAATCTCTCACTGGGTAGTGAAGGGGAGTGAGCGGTACTTAAAAGTATTTTTCACTTACTCAAACTTTTTCACGTAGAAGAATTTAGTGCACCAAGGCTTCCAACGCCAGCGCCACTTTCTCAGGCTGTGAAAGGCTGTCCACAATTTGCCTGAAATTTCAATCCTCTCTTGTGCTGTGCTCAATGTGTGCATATGTGTGGGAGTTGTAAATTGAGGCTTTAACCACCAGAGTTAATCTCTTTTAAAAATCTGTATTAACCTTAATGATTTGAAGTGCACTGTCCAACACTGGGCTATTGAGACTGAAGAAAAAAACCACCCTTGACTATCAATAGTTTATTAGGGGCTTAACTGAAGTGACCTACTGGAGTAGTGTTCAGCTGAACAAGGCTATAGGCTTTTTGTGGAAAGGAAAAGAATTGAGGGTTTCATTAAAAAGTAATTTGTGCTTTACACTCACTCATTCAAAGAGAGTCTCAATTGCTCTTTATTCACACAGAGTTAATACAGTATTACAATGTTTCTCAATGAATGTGTTGTAACAAAAGAAAAATTTTACATTTTGAAAGGAAAAAAACCTTTGTAACTGCAGTAAGATTGATGGTGACTTAAAGATTTTGTTCTTCTGTGCTCATTAATGTTGGAATATTAATTAAAAATTGTTTTAAGTGACAGGTGATCAAAAATATCTTAAAATATATGAAACTTGGTCGGGTATTAGTTTGTCTTGTCAGAGTTCTGTAGAAAAGAGGTTATTCTGAAGCCAAATATCATCCAACTATAGCTTCATTTGTCCCAGGTCAGGAAGTATGTCTGGCCTAGCAATGAGAAAGTTAGTCATGGTTTTAAAATTGCCTTTCCTCAGCCACAAGCTTCTAGATGAGTGATTCTCAACCTGTGGGTCGCTACCTTTTTGGCAGACTTCTATCTCCAAAAATATTCAAGTTACAATTCATAACAGTGCAAAATTATACTTATGAAGTAACAACAAGAATAATGTTATGGTTGGGATAGCCATAGCAATGTAGCTGTGTATTAAAGGGTCTCCACATTAGGAAAGGTGGGAACCACAGATCCAGACGTGTGCTTAACTGAAGACTTGAAGACTGAATGACCCACTGAGTACCTCCTCTTTTTACTTTGGTTTCACTTTGGCAGAGCTTTACTGTCGTTAACTATTAAGATGCCAACTTTTCAAAGTTCTATGGATATGAATCAAAGGAAAGCACATGAAGAGCTTATTTGTGCCCTAAATTGTTTATATTTTCATAAGCAATATTACTTTTTAAATTAATAGTATATTTAGACATTTCTGACTTAAACACATGGCCTGTAATTTTTGCCACCATCACAAATGTCTTAAAAACCACAGAAGGTCCAAGGGTGAACAAGGTCAAAGACAGAATTATCCACTTGGCCCTGAATAGTTCAACATCTCTCTTGTTCAGTCCCGAGCCCATTAGATTATAAGGTCAGCATGGCATGAGGAATCATTAGATTTATATCCATAAAACTGAAGGGAAAAATTGAGATTCAGTTATTCAGGATTCCCCAAATTAATGTTCACTTTATCAAATAAAAATTATATCTCACTGAATCTCCACCAGAAACGCTATTGTTATTCACACTGATTTACATAGAGCCATTAGGAAAGAAATATCTCTATTTTTTCCAACTTTGAAAGAACATGTACTTTAACTTCCATAGTGGCACACAGGCCAAGTAGGTTAACCTTGTTTGCATATTCATGAAGTTTTAAAGGCGATGACAGCTTCTTGCCGAGAGGAGACAAACTTATACAACTGCATTCAGCCTGAATAATGGCAGGTAGTTAAGCATTTGAAATAACAGGTATGTGAATTTTTCTGTAAGAAATTATTGAGCACAGATTGATTCACTGATAACTATACAAGAACCAAGTTCTTAAGAAAGAAAATGCAAAACTCACCATTCACAGTTTTTTTTTAACCACCAAATGCTAAGGAAGCTCACCCTCAAAGATTACAGCTACTCCTAGCTCCACTATTCTCAAGTATCCACATATACTTTTAAAATGCAAATGTCTTCAGTTACAAATGAGTTGAAAATTATCTTTTAAAAGAAATTATAAATCCCTAACATTTTTGTATCTGTCACATATTATACTCACTTGCTGATATGCAAATATGAAAATTTTAAATATTGATATTTTGGAGCAAACATCTGCTATTTGATTTTGAAGAGAATCATCTTTTAATATGTTTTCAGTTCTGCTGCATGAATTAAAGAATAACACAGTGATTTGCTGGCCACTGAATGGTAAGGAAAGGATAGTATTTTATTCAAGTAAGTCTGCAACTTTATCAGGGCAATCTTGCTTAACATTTAGAATAATGTTTATTTCGACAAATAATAAGACAATTTTCCCAGCACAGTGATTTCCAGGAAACTGGTAAGTCAGCCCTAGCATGCCAACCAATTTTAGATAGACAATTCAACATGTGGGTATGAACATCTTTCAGATCTCTGTGGAATTAAATGACAAATGGCTCCAAACACAATAATTAATTAACTCTGTAGCTTGATGATATAAACACTATCATCTCATTTTTAATATGTTGAATAAACAGCAATACTAAAACTATGGACTCATTTGCTGTGTTTACATTCCTATGGTCTGGGTAAACAGTAATGGATCTAGTACATACGTACATGATAGGGGAATTGCACCCACTCCTACCTGTGACATCAGCAGCCATCAAACCTTCAGCTCTGATGACTTTCACCTGGAGAAATCCCACGTCTTTTATGTGGTTAAATATCTTCAGTGGGCTCTGGAAAACCCAAACACGGGCATTAGGAAAAGAAATCTAAGGAAGCCTCAAAAATATGCTTAGAAAACACTAAATTTTCACAGAATACTTTCTTAGAGGATCAAAGGGTTATTTGTGCTTTTCCAATACCAATTATACTTCCTATATCAGGAGTAAATAGAAACGCATGTTCACGTGAGCACATCCACACACACGTACACACATTATGTAACTACTAATAAGTGATTTTTCTGGGGTAAAAATAACACAGTTACTGACCATAAGTAACACTCAGTAGATGGTGAGTAACAAGCTCCTCTCAGTGTCTTCTACTAAAGGACCTCACAAATACTTCATTTGTAAATATGATAGCTTGAAGATGATAATGAATAATTAACTCCTGCATGATTGCTTACACTCCTCAGGCAGGGTAAGTTATTGAGAAAGTCAACACTAACAAATTATTTTTCTACCATTTTATTCTTAGTGCTTAGATAACGTGTACATTATCTAAAGACTTTGCTAACAGTTCACTCAAAGACTTACATAATTTTATAAAAACTTTAAGGGACAGAATTTTCAAAAGCATATTAGATTGATAAAATAAATTCAAAGGCAGTGAGAAAATTGTCTTAAGTTTATATTTGTATTTGCTATAATGGATAGAATTGTGGAGTTTTGATGATAATAATAAAAATAAAATGAAAACTTGATTGTGATGTCTTACTAAGCATAGTACTTGAAATAAGTAAAGGAGGAAGGCCAACACAATTAATGGCCAGTGCTTCTGTTGAATAAATCAAAGACATTTAATTTCTTACCATCTTTAAAATGTTTAATATGTGTCTGCATAAAATATCTATCAAAAGTTTCTAAAATAAAAGCAATTCCATTAGTGTATTACTAGTGTGAGGGTACACACAAGCGAAAGCTTCTTCAATGTGAACTTTTTCAGTTCTGATAGCTAGCCACTATTTACACTGAAGCTATGATCTTGGCATAGTGAAAAGAAATACAGATAAATGTGTAATTTCATAGCATGACTTTGTAAAAACAGTGTTCGGTACAGAAGATTAGCTCTTAATCTCTAGACACAAACAATTATTTGTCACCAAAAACTTATTTGAAAGGCTCATTTGACTGGGTTTAGTAAAAGTGCACTTGTCTCTCTTTTTAAATTCCTACAAATCAAAGGTTTATCAATAGAGCAGGGCTGTGGTTCTGAGGCTTTGGGTGCACAGCTTCCTACAGCACTGCTGAAGTTGGGGAGGGCTCATCTCAGCGCTCACTCGATATGTGAAACAGCTAGGAATTCCTCCCAGTGATGGGGAGTAGTTTATCAAAAGACTCCAGTACTTTTCTTCATAAGCAATTTAAAACAGTTTCATGGTGACCGAAGCAAATATTAGGAGTCAGAATCATTCGCTCTGGAAGCTGGCTGAACAGCCATGTTTGCACTGCCTTTGGGACTTCAGTTCTGGGACTCTGCTCTGCTTCTGGAAGGGTGATTATAGTTTGAAGGTTTCATTCTCCAAGGCACCTGACATTTGACAGTTTATTGCAAATTTCTACTGCTTAGTCCAGTGACATACAGATTATAATAAGAACTCAAAGAAAAGGCAAATAAATACCAGTCTAAAACTGTAATTTTATGAAAAGCTTTATCAAGGAATGTTCCTGTGTTGTTATTTATGGTTATTTTAGAAGGCCTCAAAACCTGGATGGCTTTTGAAGCCAGACATTTCCATAGCAGAGGAATCCATGATTCGCTATGAATCCTTTCAGCCCTCAATAGATGGGAAGAGATTGAAATGCTCTGGAGAGGAGGCCTCTTTATTTTTTTAATGAAAGCTGTATAATATATTTTCTCTATGGCTGCAGCAGCTGTCAGAGAGAGAGCATCGTGGTTCAGCTCTATTACTGGAGAGGCAATACCCCATCCTATGGTACAGAGATGCTCGGAGGGGCCAGAGCTGATTGACAGCTTGTCACCATGACGTCTTATTCCATCTCTGTTATGGAGAAAATTAATGTCACACCACCCGCCTTATGACTTGCTGTCATTTTAGAACTGCTCACCTTTTATCAATGCTCTAAATAACATTTCAAGCCCATCGTCTCACGGTGGACAATCCGGTCAAGGGACATTAAATCAGATGACTGTGAAATGTCATAATAAAAATGGAATGCTAACAACTTCTTCTCTAAACTAGCTCCTCTGGTTTTTAAACTGTGACAAGGAGGAGCAGGGGTTCAGCAAACCCGTTCTGAAAAGGTCAAATAGCAGCTCTTGGACTACTACCCATTACTACCCGTCCCTACTGACCTTCCCTCTGCCTCCCCCAAAGAAGAAAAGAACAGGGAAATGGAATTAGCCACCTTTTCAGAATGTGGTGATCAAACAGTGGTTCACTCAGGAATGTCTGTTTAATTTGTGGGGTTTCAGTGCTGAACATTGAAATTCTCTAGGGCTGTTTCATATCAGAGTGAGGCAATTCATTACTTCTCCTACCCTGACCAGCACCAAACCTAAACCAAATCAAATTCTTAAGTTTAACTTCCACTTTAAACACACACACACATACACTCACACACACATACACACACACTCACATACTATGTGTGCATTTTAAAAGGAAAACCTAATAATAATCTGATGACCAGTGGTTGCATATTAGACATTACAGAAAATTCATTCAATTCATGATACACAAAGTATAAAATATATTAAGGCCTCCAAGACATTGCTCTTTGTCCTTCTACTGTTGTGAGTTAACACAAATATAGCATATCCCCTGTTCTGCATTACCGCTTCTCAGAGAGTGTGTCTTGAGAGGGAGAATGAGAGCAGCACCTCAAATTTGGTGTTACAAAAAGCACATTTCAGCATGATTTACCTTTCAATTCATTAGGCAGAATACAACCCGAGAAGTAGCTGAGATGCCAAATATAACATTTTACATTTAATTGAAATAACTGGCATTTTGGAAAAGATGGAAAAATAGTATTCACATTCTAAATGGAACTAGCTGACTAAAGAAATTCTATTCAACAGCAGTAAAAAATCAATCAATAATAGCTGGATTACTTCTAATTATGTAGACAGTAGTATCATCTTCATACATAGGATAATATTAAAATAGTGATCTAGTAACTACAGAATGTTAATGCCCAGATAAATTTTCATGTTAATATACCAATTAATTCCTTTCTGGTAGTTTTAATGCAGAAAGCTCATTTCCAGTAACTAGAGAATATAATTTTAGTGAAGTAGCAAAATGTGAAATAATTTTCATAATTGTAATTATATATTAGAAGATACTACACAATAACTTAGGCTCTTGGGTGGTTTTAAAATATACACTATTTAGTCTTGCTAAGTCACCTCTATTAAACTGTTTATGATAATACTATTGGTGGATGAGTTTGTACAAGCATTAGCAGACAGCTGATTCAGTGGAGATAGTGAGAATAAATTTGCTGAGGCGAACATTCTGGTAATCTGTTTGAAGAATATTGTAGGGCATTCATACGGGCACTTCATGTCAGCTGCACAACCTGATAAGGTGCGTCTTTATTAAATTCATTTACTGAAAGGGTGTCCGTCAGCAAACAGGAATGGTTTTTAAAAAGCCATTCTTTGTTGGTCGGAGCTCGGTTTCATGGCTGAGTGTCTAGAGGAGACGTCTAAACACCTGGCAGCTCTGTACAATACAAGCTTTGTGATTTGAAGTGGGAAAGCCTTCCCCTAGCTTCATCAGTACCAAGGGGGTTACTTTTCCAAGCCGCCATCGAGAGACAAATGTGGAGCAAGAGCTCCCCTCTCTGTTGATTTAAGACAACTACAAGATGCGAAATGCGCCCAGAAAGTTGTTGGGAAACAGGAAGATTCGACTATTTAAAGGATATAAAATTTGAAGATGGTGACTTTATTGGCACTCCATTCCATCCCAAACCCTACACTCGGGCAGAATGAAGGGTCTACCTTTTGACTGCCTTTCACTTTCATACTAACATGAGACTTTTCCAAGCTGTAAACATCACTCTGGATGTCCTCTAGCTCCCAGCTTCTCAGGATGCTAATAACTTTATTTTAGATTTAGTTCCTTTATGGAAAATTTCTCTATATGATAAAAATAACAAGGCAGAACCTTAGAATACAGATTGTGCTCTGAAATGCTTCCTGGAGATGATCAAGCTATAGACATCAGCAGAGGCTGCATGGCAGCTCCAAGGGCCTACCCTCTGCTCCTCAAAAGCTCCTCTGAAAGCCACTTGTCTTTCTGGGAACACTGTGCACAACCTCATCTGGTGGTGACACGTGGGTCAGGAAGGAAGCTCATTGCATACGTACATATCTCTTTAAGATCTCCCCCCGCTCCTTCTGGTCCTCCAGGGAGTGGACAGAGAGGTCGGAGATACTGACTGTGGCCGAGGCTGTCAGAGTGACAAGCAGAACCAGGTGGCCCTCACCCTCTTCCAGCTGTAACTCCAGCTTGTGAGTTTGCTCCCTACTGAGAGACGACAGGTCAACCTGGCACCTAGAAACAAATGTTTTGAATTAGCAAATGGCATTTTCACCACATCAAACAGATAGGGGTTTGTTGGAGACTTGTGGAAGTTAAAGCAATAGAAAACCAACTGCTCTCTTCACAAAACTCAGGCCCTGGAGATCATAGAACTTTTAATTGCTTGTTTCCTATAAGATAGAAACTCAGGGAAAGTTGCGCTATTATCTCCTCTGGTACTGTACTCATGAGTTGGTGCTCAGACCTATTCAGGTTGAAGCAAACTACCAAAAGCTGAGTTTCCATGCTGTTATGTGATTCCTCCTACAAGTTCATAAATGTCACTGAATAGCTAGAACATTCACTGTGGAGAGGTTAAGTTTTACGTTTTTAAACTTATAAGCACAGTGCACTCACTAAAACCAGGGCTGCACAACGTGGCAAACCCTGCTGCATGTGCCACTCCTGCAGGCCAAACACCTGCACTCTTTTCTTAAAAATGTCAGTTGATTTTGAGGAAGAAATAATACGATCAGGCTAATAACCCAGGGCTGGGGAAGAGGGGACAAGGATAAGGAAAAAAAAAACACTTCAAACAGGAAGTGGATTGATAAAATGGCCCAGTGGGTGCTGATGTCGGTGTTTGGACATCTGAGTTTCAACTCTGGGACCCACATGGTGGAAGGAGAGAACCAGTTCCCACAAATTCCACTCATGTGCTATGGCATACACACACACAAAAAATGTGATGATTGAGAAATAGCCAGTTACCAAAGTAAACGTTCTCAATACATCACAAATGAGATGGGCACCTACAAGGGAAAGATTCATTCTTGCTCCCTTTAATTTCTCACTCTACCGTCTGTTGCTTGGTTTCAAAGCTGTTTTTAAATAACAGCATAATTATAACAGTATCTAAAGTCTTCAAAGATTGTACCTGAATTCAAACATCTCTTATGAGACTTTACAAAATGAATCAAAGTATGGCGTTTACTTTTATTTTGTGCACAGCATTAACAATGACTATGACTAGACACAGAGGATGTGCTAAATTCTATTATTAAGAAGTTGGAAACTAGTCTGTACAACTCTGGAATACACCTTCCAAATGAGAGAATAGATACCAGAAACCTTATTGACTCCATTAACAAAACATTCAATTCAAAATACTATCACTAATTCTCCTCAATGCTAAAAATTAAAATAAAAAGTCCATACAATATCAAATGCTTTATCTAACATTCTGATTGTAATTACAATCAAGTTCAATAACACCTGGAGTAAACTGAAAGTTAAAACACATCGATGAAAAACAATCAGTCAAAAGCAATCTCTAATGAAAGGAGGAACATGAACATGGTTTTAGAGAACTCTCCAGCTCTGGCACAATGCCTGGCCCACAGTGTCTGACCTTACTGGTTGTGACTACCTCTCCAGCTTGGGTCAGGAGTGTAATACTAGGTAACAGAAAGGGGATTGTGATAGAGACAGAATGTCGTGTGGTAGGGTTGGGACCATGAGGGACCTTTCATTCACTTTGTTCCTTTCTGCAGCTCAGTTTGACCACATCTTTCCCAGCCCCTTCCTTCCGTTAGCCTTGTATAGGGTGTTTTACTGTCATACAGAGAAGAGCACTGGAATACACTCAAGCCTCCTGGTCGTTTCCATTTCAAGCTCATGACCACTTTGCACAGGCTGTGTAGATGCTTCGGCTTTCTTTCAGAGTCTTCACAGGCAATGCTTCAGAGCTGGGAAAGTGCTCTCAAGATACTTCCTCCGGAAAGTGCAAACTGGCAACTTTTAGAAGGAATCACAGCCACAAGTTTATTATTTGTTTGTGTGTGTATGTGTGTGCACAAGTGCATGTTTGTGCATGTACATGTGATTGTGTGTGTTGTGCCAATAAAAGTTTAATTCTAAATAAAATAATTTTGAATAAGTTACAATAGGTATTAAGGATTTGTTAGTACTGCAATCTCCTACATGCCAATGAAAAACTGAGGAGCAGGGAGGTCAAATGACCTAAGTGAATGTACACAGTCATGACCAGAGTCAGAGCCTGTACCTGGGCCTCTGAAATGGAAGGCCTAAGCATTCTCCTCTCCACGACTGTCACGGAGAAACAGCATTCTTGGAGGAAAGTGTGCAGCTAGCAATGGTTCTCAGAGATGGTCAGATGTTTCAGTTACAGGAAACCTCTTCTTTTCCATGTATATAATTATGTTGTTTTCATTTCAATGTTTTAAACTACATATACATAAGGAAGTTAGCTATGCTTTTTCTTATAGGACAAGAACACTTCACAAATTCAGATTTAAAAGCTATGATACTAGTAAAATTTAAACAGGATAAATTTACAGAAATGTTGTTTCTTCATCAATGAAAACTTCAGTATTGAATATGCTCACAGAAAGAGCCATGTGTATTGCTTCAGCATTTTGACTATCCTAATATTAATATAGAGAACAACAATTTGCTGGACATGGCAGTGTTAAATATTAAAACGTGGGAGTTTTCATTCAGCTGTGGCTACTCAGACATCTTATTTATCTAAAATTCTGCTCAGGAGTAAAAAACTGTTTTAAATGTCAATTTTGCCATGACTTCACCAAACTGTCTTGTTAATTTGAAGATAAAGTTTGCATCACACCTTCATTGCTGAGTATCAAATCAAGTGACTGCTGGGATAAATGTAGAAAAAGAATTTTCCATTCCCTTTTAGCTTTTGAACAAATATGTACAAAGACAGAACCTTTGTGGCATAGTCTACTGCCCTGTGAATATAGCGTTAATTGGTGTGGGATGAAGTGCTTGTATGTGGCTCACCTGTACTGGTAAATCCCTCACAAACGAAGAATTCATCACAGATGAACTATAGAAGTAAGAGATTATCCAGGGGACCTACGCATACAGAATGCTTTTTAAATATGAAAATGCAAAATTATTTTTTTAAAAAGCAGTAATGTAAATTCATGAACTCCAGAAATACTTGGCAGAGATGAAGAACACGGAGTCATTTTCTCATTCCAGGACTCTGTTTCCACTAATTAGCTGTGTGACCTTTTCCAAGACAACTTTCCCACCTGAATTTCACTTTTCTCATCAGCAGTTGTGAGATAATTGAACTAGATGAACTCTGAGTTTTCAGAATCCCCAATCTCACATTTTATGATAACTTTATCCATGTTTACACTTCTGTCTTTCTTTGCAATTCTACAAACTAAAAACCTTAAAGAGTGAGTTTATCTTATAGGTAATGAAATATTATTCCTTATTCATCTTATAAAACAAAACAAAGCAAAAGACCCTTGAAAGGCTGTGTAAAAAGAAATCTATATAATGTAACTTTGTACTGTATTGCAAGCAATATCACGTTGTGCCTCCAATATCAGCATGAAGGATGTCAAAAGAAGGCACTATAGACCCTTCTCTTTGGCTCAAAAATAACTCTCTTTGCATGTGTTTTCTAGCATGAATCTACACTTATGGTTTAAACATTTATTTAAAGTATCTTATTATTTCTCTGGATTCTCCAGGAGCCTTGCTATCCAGGAGCTGAACCATTTGATTTGACTAAGTTATGTCTTTGATTTTGTGCCCCAAGGGGCTGCTCTTCACACCAGCACCCTGACTGGTCACTGTACCCGACTCCTCACAGGTCCTCTTCACACCAGCATCCTGACTGGTCACTGTACCTGAGTCCCCATAGGTCCTGTTCACACCAGCACCCTGGCTGGTCACTGTACATGAGTCCTCACAGGTAGTGTTCACACCAACACCCTGACTGGCCACTGTACATGAGTCCTCACAGGTCCTGTTCACACCAGCACCCTGACTGGTCACTGTACATGAGTCCTCACACGTCCTCTTCACACCAGCATCCTGACTGGTCACTGTACATGAGTCCTCACACGTCCTCTTCACACCAGCACCCTGACTGGTCACTGTACATGAGTCCCCATAGGTCCTGTTCACACCAGCATCCTGACTGGCCACTGTACATGAATCCTCACAGGTCCTGTTCACACCAGCAACCTGACTGGTCACTGTGCCCGAGTCCTCACAGGTCCTCTTCACACCAGCACCCTGACTGGTCACTGTACCCGAGTCCTCACAGGTCCTCTTCACACCAGCACCCTCACTGGTCACTGTACCCGAGTCCTCACAGGTCCTCTTCACACCAGCACCCTCACTGGTCACTGTACCCGAGTCCTCACAGGTCCTCTTCACACCAGCACCCTGACTGGTCACCGTACCCGAGTCCCCATAGGTCCTGTTCACACCAGCACCCTGACTGATCACTGTACCAGAGTCCTCACAGGTCCTCTTCCCACTAGCAGCCTCACTGGTCACTGTATCCGAGTCCTCATAGGTCCTCTTCCCACCAGCTGTCATCCTTCACTTGCTTAAATAGAATGGGTCCTCTCCTTGACCACCACTGTATGTTCAGGTCTAGCATCCACATGCCTGACTTTGTGACTTCTAAGGCCACTTCTGCATTTTGCATGCAAAGTCACACTGTAGGATGCAATATTGCTCTCAGAACCTGTCAATGGAGCCCCATGAAACAATTCAGAGGTTGGTTTCCTGTGGAGTGAACTTTGAACAGGACGTGGGAAGATACCTTCTAATATCTCCTTCCCTCTGACTATCAGATCCAAACTACGATCTGATCTTATTGTTTGACTGCAGACGGCCATGACCTACCTATGCCTCCCAAGCAGCCTGTCCCTGATACACAGAAAACTGTGAACATATTGGCTGCATATTACCTTGTGTTGTGTGCCAGGGCTCCCCCTTCTTCATCTCATATCTTACTTTATGGGAATATACCTTCCAGTAAATCAGCAACACCCAACTTTTTAAAAAAGATTTATTTATTTATTACATATACAGTGTTCTGCTTGCATGTATA
>LOEQ01001274.1:10893-27673 GCA_001685075.1 Bramus lutescens
GGAAGGGAGCAGAGAAAAATGTAGAGCTCAATAAAAATCAATAAAAAAAGAAAGCAAACTGAACAAGCCATGGGGAGCAAGCCTGTAAGCAGCATACCTCCATAGCCTCTGCTTCAGCTCCTACATTCTCCTGCCTTGAGTTCCCGCCCTCTTCATGATGGAGTGTTACCTGTAAACCCTCTGCTCCAGGCTGCTTTTGGTCATGTTATTTATCACAGCAATAGAAAATAAACTTTAAGAAACCAAGAGAAGCATTCTCCAGACTGCAAAGATCCAGTCACGTCAGCTCAGTCTTGTCACCTTAGGGTGAGAAGCTTCAAGGCCAGCAGGGCGGCAGGAGGTGAGAACTGGTCTTGGCCAGGAGGTAAAGGAATTGATTCACCAGTGGGAACGTGGGACAGTCCAGCTGCTCTGGAAGACAGTATGTTGAGTCCTCTGCAATTAAATGTTGAATCACACTATGTGACTCAGAAGCTGCAGTTCTAGGTATTAACCACAAAATAAAATAAAATTGAGATTCCAAAAGAAAAAATGATTATCTAATACAGCCAGATGGCATTTGGGCATAAAATATTGGTCACACTCTTCTTTACATCATGAAAATTCCATGAACTGTGGGGAATGGCCCCAGTGGGTAAGGGCTGTGAAGCCCAACAACTTGAATTTGATCCTTGAACCCACATGGTGGAAGCAAAGAACCAACTCCTGCAAGTTGTCTTCTGACTTCCACATGGGGTGGTCTCTCTCTCTCTCTCTCACACACATACATAATAAATATATAAATCAATGTAAGAAAAAATTAGAAAATTCCAAATGAATGAGAGATTTGAGTATAAACCTAGAAGCATTTATTCAAAAAATGTTGTAGAATATTATTTTAAGACATGTTGCATTCTTTTATGTTGCATTTGTTTAACTCTGTGAAGCTGTGTTACTTTGCCTGTCTAAAACACCTGATGCTCTAATAAAGAGCTGAATGACCAATACAGGGCAGGAGAAAGAATAGGCAGGGCTGCCAGGCAGAGAGAATAAATAGGAGAGGAAGAAACAAGAAAAGAAAGAGAAGAGGATGCTAGGGGCCATCCACCCAGTCAAACAGCCAGCCACAGAGTAAGAGTGAAAGTAAGATTATAGAAGTAAGAGAAAGAAAAAAGCTCAGAGGCAACAGGTAGATGGGATAATTTTAGAAAAGCTAGCTAGAAATAAGCCAAGCTAAGGCCAGTCATTTATAAGAAAGATTAAACCTCTGTATGTACTTATTTGGGAGCTGTGTGGTGGGGCCCCCAAAAGAGTTCAAGAGTAAAAAGCAATCAGCAACAAAAATAAGACTTGAGGACTTTTATAATTTAAAACATTAATTATTCTTTGACAAAATTATATGCTTAATTGTCTTGATTATATTCTCCCCAATTTCCCCTCCTATGTATATTTCAGAAAGTCTGTGTATGTTTAGGGGTATATGTGCATATTCACAGCCTTGTACAATATGTGTGGACACCAGAGGTTGACACTGAGTGTTTTTTTCTACCTCTACCTTATTTATTGAGATAGGCTCTTGTACTGAAACTGAATCTCATCAATGTGACTAGGCTGTCTCCTCATCCCCCACATTAGAATTACTGGCACTTACTTGGATGGTCAACTTTTATGTGGGTGCTGGTCATACCAATTCAGTTCCTAATGCTTGATCAGAAAGCACGTTAGTTGCCCATTGCCTCAGTTCATTTTTTTTTGTTCTTTTGAGGTAAAAAGTTAGCCTTATTTAAGAATAAAATATTGGAACAATAATGTAAAATTTCACCAGCATATGGATACTTACTAGCCTAGCTTATCTAAACTCTGATTTTTCAACAACGTATTATTATTCAGCCAGTTTTACCTATACTATTTATTGGTCCCAAACTTCCATTGTATACTGTGAGAAGGTGTGGGGGGAGGTTTGGGCTACAAGGAGTACTGCTCTTTTGCGTGATCCTGTGTATTTTAGCTTGCCTTCTTTCTGGCCTCTAGGCATTCACAGATAGGTGATTTCCTCACAATTTGTAATCTTCTTTATGTGATTAATCTGTATTGGAAAAAACCAGTATCTTAGACTGGCATATAGCTCAGTTGGTAGTGTCCTTGTCTGGTGTGCGAAGCTCTGGCTTCTGTTAGCAGCCCTGCATAAACTAGACATGCTAGTCCACATCCGTAATCCCAGCATCAGAAGCCTGAAGCAGGAGGATCAGAAGTTTAAGATCATCCTTGACAACATAGTGACTCGAGGCCAGCCTGGGCTACATGAGGTCCTATGTCAGAACAAGGCATTACCATTTAACGAATCAGTTAAGAGCCTTTGTGATTAGTAACAATGAAAAAAAAAAACACTTTATCGGTTAGATTCACATAGGCTAAAATGTCTCCTGCCTTTATAAGGTTACTGATGTGTGCAGGAAAGCAGGTTTGTGTGTTTCCTGGAGGGCAACAGAGTATCTTCCAGGACTGACACTGTGGTTGAGCTGTTCTCATGTGAAGATCAGGACAGCACAAATGGAAAGAGGCCTGTGTTATCCTGAAATCCAGCATTCTTTGGCCCGTGTGCGTTGTCTCTCAACCCTTTCTTGGTTCTCGTCTCTTTTGTCCTAATTGGGAATTTCTCTTGGATTCTCCACATGCATTCTGCTATCCTCCTCATCCCCAACAGTATTTGTTTGTTTTCTTGGTTTTTTCTTCTAAATATTTGTTTATTTTCTGCATTAATAATTTTCGTAACTTCCATACTGTCAATTCTTTATGTTGTACTCTCCCAACCCTGCTTTGAAAGTCATAGTTTGGCAATTACTTTACTTCAAGAAATAATTTGTCTCTAGTTTTCCTAGCATTCTGTTCTAGAAAGGGCATTATAGTTCTTGACATCTCTCTGAGGATACTAATTAGATTTTTTTTAAAATAAAAGCCTAGCTTTTCCACTTTTAGATAAAGAATTCTGTTTCTTCCAGCATTGTCTGTGTTCATCTTATTCTATCCCTTATTCTTATTTCAGATCTTCTCCAAGACCCGATGATTCTGGGTTGATTTCACTTTTGTGAATGGATGCCTGGCTTCATTAATACTGTAGCTGTGAGGTTTCTGATTCAGCTATGTGCATTTTCCCAAACTGGGAGGGTTTAGGGCAGGCTCTGTGTAGAGCTTGAGGCACTGGACTTGGCAGGTGTCTCTCTAGGGTGCAGAGTGGGTGAGGAGTCAGCAGGCCTGCTGGGCTTCCTCCAGATTGCTAATACAAGAAAGACCTGGCTCTTTTCTAGGGGCAGCAGTCTCATTCCCAGCGGAGCTGCTTTGTCCCAACTGCTCCCAGCACTTGTGAGTTCCGTTTCCCTGTACCCTCTGAAACTCGGATGTGTGCAATCGCCCTGGTAAACCATCCGCTTTGCATCCTCACCGCCTTGCCCAGAATGTGGGTGCTTATTTCCATCCCAGCTGTCCTAACTTGGATTTTCAACCCGTGTGCTGCTGAGCTGTCACGCCTGTGCGGTTTTGCCAATGTGTGCTTCTCTTGAGGGACTTCGGGACAGCTCTGGGCTAGTGTTTAGGGCCTCATTGTATGTTGCTCCATCTCAAAAGTCCTCCACAGGCTTTGACCTTTGTGTATTTTCTGTCCTGTAGACATTCTAGAAAGCATACAGTCTCCCTTTGGCACTTTTCTCTGTATCTTGGAATTCTTTAATTTCACAGGGAAACAAATGTCTGCCATCATGTTCTGTGAAAGCACGGGTGGCAGGGAGTCATGCATGTGCTTGGTTGCCCAGTTCTTTCTGTGGTGGTCTCATTACCTTTGTGAGTTTCTCTGGGTCTGGTCACTGTTGCTGTAGTCCCCAGCTCATTGCATTCTCTTTCTTGGTTGAGACTGTGCATGTGCACGAGGAGTCGCTGAAGTCAGGTTGGTTTCCAGGGTGGACCCTCAGCTCCCAGGAGCATCCCTTTACCCATTCCTTCTGGTCATTCAGATTGGCTTCTTTTCTTCTTGGTATTACTTCACCTTCAGAGTTTGGTGTTGCTTGTGCTTCTGCTCCTGTTTCCAAGGATCCACTACCATGTGCACGTCCTCAGCTGTGTCGGATTTTCTTGTCACCTGGTGGGAAATGCAGGAGCTCAACTTCAAGTGACTGGAGGGGGCTGGGAAGAGTCTTCACTTAACTGTCCTATTGGTGGAGGGGTCTGCTGCCTGCACCCCTCAGAACTTGCTGTCAGTAAGCTGCTCTGGTCTGGCTTCCCACCCTTTCCAGCATGGCTGTCTGACAGTAGGAGGTAGGTATGAGTTCTCCAGCCTCTGGCTAATTACTTGGCCAGTCTTCTTCCAGCTCCTCCTAGCCTGTGCTGCACTGATAATGGGATTATTCTTAGCTGCTGCTGGGGAGACTTTGCAGCTGACACAGGCTCCTTCTATTTCTCCAGATTTACCATCATGATTCCTTTCAACCTCAGAGTTTTCCAGAAATCCACTCAGCTGTTCCTTAAGAGCTTATTGTGAATGTCAGTGTGCTGGGCATTAGGAAATACAGTTCAAAAAAAGAAAGGGGCTACCTGTGGAGGGGAGGGGACAAGCATCAAAACAGTTAACTCATAGCCCAATCACATGTTTTGTGAAGCATGAAAAAGGTCACCCCAAAAGGGGTTGTCATAGATGTTTGCCTGGAGCAAGTGATAGTCGGCCAAATTATAGAGGAGAAAGGGTGACCTAATGATGAAGAATAGGGCTGTAAACAGACCTTAGAGTCGGGTGGAGCGGGACATGCCTGCTTGTATAGGTCCTCATAGGTATTTACTGTTTCCGGAAATTTATTTTCGTTTTGAGTTTCTCCAACGTTTAGGAACTTGAGAAGGAGGAATGTTATGAGCTATCTTGGACCAGGAAAGCTCAACAAAGAGTGACTTGAAAAAATGATTTCTAGCATAGGAGATACATGAAAAAGCATAAAAGTTAACGTTATTGTGGGACTGGGGATGTGATGTAATTGGGACAGTGTTTGCCTAGCACAGTGGTTCTCAACTTTCCTGATGCTGTGACCCTTTAATACAGTTCCTCGTGTTGTGGTGACCCCCAACCATAAAGTTATTTTAGTTGCTACTTCATAACTGTAATTTGCCACTGTTATGAAATGTAATATAAACATCTATATTTTCTGATCATCTTAGGTAGTCCCTGTGAAAGGGTCATTCATCCCTCCCACCCAAAGAGCTCACAACCCATAAGTTGAGAAGGCCTAGCCTAGCATGTATGGAAGCCTGGGTTCCATCAGTAGCACATCCGTAATCCCAGTGCTTGGGACATGGAGACAGCAGGGTAAAAATGCTCAAGGGTGCCAAGCAGGAAGTGGGTGTCCCACTTCCTTATCTCTTCCATAGATATAGTCGTTTGGGAGAATCTGAGATGAGGGGCGTGCAGGACAGGGAGTACATGTGTGGGCATGGAGCCTTGATTTGGTCAGCTCAGTGGTACTAACCATTATCTCAGTTTAGTTGCCAGTTTTGAATGCCACCTACAGCCAAGCTTTGTGGTCCCAAATCACCACACTAGCTAGTGCTGACACCAAGATTCATCCTGTGTCTCTGACTCCAGAGTGGCAGTGTGTTGATTCAGCTATAGGAAACTGGGGGTTTATAGGTGAAAAATAATAAAAGATCAACAGTTTTATTTGGTTCACGCTAACGTATCTCCTCCACTGGATCACTAATAATAACCGTGCCTGTTCTGCTAACTCTGCTGGGTCTTGCTCCAGGTTGTCATTCCTGTGCTCTATGGTACCATTTGGAAATACCTGCAGTCTCAATTGTACTGGTTTTTAGAACTGTCCTACATATGTAAGTACTTGAGTACCATAGCTTATTTTACTCTAGACAAGCGTGTTTTGGTTTATAGTGTTACTTTTTTCAAGCTATGCTGACAAAACTTTATTTTGGGAAAACAGCTAGGTATACTGATTAAAGCATATAGAAGAATGCACATATTGCAAATCTCACATCTCACGATATGATTTTAAAAAGTTCTGCATAGCATCTGATCCATTGAGAATGGTCCCCCAAGGGAGTGCTGTGGGCTGCTTTAACTCAGCACTTTTCCTTCTTACTGAGTTAGTTGACCTCTGGTCAGCCTTATTCTCTTAGACATGCGGCTCGTATCTGGGTAAAAGGAAAGAATGCCTTCCCATCTCCTTGCTTTATTCCTGAGTAAGTACCTGCAGGCGTCAGCCAGTATTAATTACGAGTAAATCACATTGGCTGTGGAGGGATAAACAAGGTCCAATGATGTAAGAAGGCAACCGTGAAACCTATTATTTTGTATGCTTACTGAAAATGGTAAAGAGAATGAAATCACCCCATATAACTTTGCTAATAAAATATCATTAAGTTATATCACTCTATTAATTTTTCCTTTTTTTGTCCCCAGCAAATGTGCATTTAATGAAGGTAAGATCTGGGCTGGAAAGAGAGATGACTCAGCTGTTAAAGGCTAAGGTCGCAACCAAAATGAAGATAAGATCTGCAGAGTGGTATTTGGCAACTTGTACAGTTTTTTGGGGGAGGTTTAGATGAGGAAGGAAACTCGGGTCTCTGGCTTAATTTTTCAGTTCCCACACATACACATTTGACATACTTAGTATCTGGTTAAAAAAAAAAAGATGGGTCTGGTTGTACTTTCTCGTGTTGAGCACCTGATCTTAAACATACACATTTGACATACTTAGTATCTGGTTATAAAAAAAGATGGGTCTGGTTGTACTTTCTCGTGTTGAGCACCTGATCTTAAACATACACATTTGACATACTTAGTATCTGGTTTAAAAAAAGATGGGTCTGGTTGTACTTTCTCATGTTGAGCACCTGATCTTAAACACTGTGGTCTTGTTGTTTTCATGTAACTTTTAGTTCAGGTACAGTAATTCTTTTAAAAGGCATAGGCAATTAATTACGTGACCGCAAAAAATAATTTCACCTAAGTTAATTGCACAAATTACTGTAGCCCTAAAAGGTTAATGACTGTCAAACATCTTTGATGCATAGAGCCCATTAAATGCCAGTGTCATCTGAATAATGTAAATGAGTAGACCCGTCCTTCCTGGACAAATGAGTTTCATTCAAAGGACAACAGTAAACAGTGCCTTGCTGTGTTTTAGAGAAACATGTTCAGGCTCTTCTGCAAAAAAAAACCAAATAAATTCAATCTGACAGACCGTAATAGAGTGTCACATTTCAAAATACAAGCCATCAAAACCTCTTATGTTTCTAAAGGTAAACGGAAATTTTAGGTTATTTTGTTATTCACGCTTTGTGGGGCTACTGAGTGAGTCATTGAGGTTTATGGATTGATTAAAATTTTCCTGCAGACTTTGCTTAGGTCTTAAAGAATTAGGTGCATCCAATGAGCAGAGGGTTCTTTACTGTATGTTATCCCAAGAGCTAAGGAGGGCCTAGGAACTTCTGAAGTGGAACTTTTTTTTTTACAGCTGTTGAGAAGATACAATTTTTAATATTAATTTTTAAGTTTGTTAAATACCAAGGCATCAATTTATTATATATTTCTTAAAATTTGTCTTTTACTATTCTACTCTGTGTGGATTTTTAGTCTCAGTACTTTCATGTGTGCATATATGTGCATGTGAAATGCATCTGTAGATAACTGTGCATGTCTGTGCATGTGTGTGTGTGTATGTGTGTGTGTATGTGTGTGTGTATGTGTGTAGACCTGAGGACTACCATGAATGTCATTACTTACACTCTCCACTTGGCTTTTAAGGCAGAATGTCTCATTGTCCTAGGGCTTCCCATTGGCCAAGGTCTCTTATTAACCAAAGGCTGGTCAGACAGAGCCCCAGGGATTCACCTCCTATATGAACCTGGCTTTTTGAAAACATAGCTTTTGGAGATTGGAGTCAGGTCTTTATGCTTCTACTGCAAGCCTTTACCAGCTGTGCTGTCTTCTCAACCCCTGGATCTATTTTTAATTTCAGCAACAATGTATCCTGAAGGATTTCAAAACCCCTAATTCCTTTAAGAGAGGCTTTGCCAGAAAGGATTATTCAGTTCTAGAAAGCTTGGCAAGTCTGCTTACCATATCCTTTTCTTAGAAGAGTCATGAGGTTTAGGAAATTCTGAAACAAATAAATAAGTTTACCACCATCAAAAACTTGTTTTACAAGTTTATCTGATGACAGACATGTCCACTCTTGTTTTGTACAGCGGGGTCATGAACGTCTTAAGGATGTCAGTGACTTCATGATCTGTGGAACTCTTTTTGGATATCCTCCTGTATGAGCAGATCTTTTCTCCAACATTCCAATGTGGCAGCTATGTTTATTTGCTACAGATGTTTGTGCATATGCATGTAAACACAGCTGTGTGGATAAGTGCACACATTGTGAGCTTATATGAACACAGGCAGGCCTACAACATGGATGTTTGCATTTTGATTTTTACTTTGATACCTACAAAATGTGACAAACAGTGGACTCAGAAAATATTTATCAAATCAGCAGATGAAAAGAATGATACCATCATACATGCCTTCCCAGTTGCTTCCTTCATGATGCAAGCCCCCTGCTGTCCTTGATGATCTCCCCTGTAGTCCCAGCATCTTCCATATGTTGGGATCTCTACTGCTACTGGGCTGCACCTTCAGGAAGGGCTTAGATTGGCCTCTCAAACAGTGCCAAAGCTCTCCATTACCTCTTCATGTCTTCAAAACCAGTACCAAATGGGAAGACTCTGACGCATTGTCAGATTAGGCTGCGAGAGTGTCATGTGCTGACCCTGAGAAAACCTCTCAGAAGACTACATTTTAGTGATGCTGGTCTCTTCTTAATCACAGCTGTGTTCTCATCCTCAGCGAACTATCCTCAGTTGTTCCAGTAAAGCAAAGGAGCAAAAGTTTCACTTTAGTGTTACTGTTTCTTTAGCTCAGCTGTTCAGCTGGTCAGCACACAGCTGCTGTGGTCCAGAGGGGACCAAGGTTGTATCTCCTGCTGACCACCATCAAGTACATCAGAAGTGGAGTTAACATGAGCTTATGAGACAACTGACATTTATGAGACAAGCTGTGTGTACTGTGGATGGCAGAGCCAAAGAAGTGGGGCTACTGAAGCCTGTTAGAGAAAATTATGAAACCCAGACACCAGATACTGAATATTGATAGTGTTGTAGTTTTGGTTTGCTTTGTATATGATTGTAATCATGCCCTGCTTCTTCCTTCTTGGAATGAGAAATATTTAACATGTTTTTAAATTTTATTTTATAAGAATCTACAGTTGAGAGACTAGATTTTTTGAGAGACTTTTAAAGAGATATTGAAACTTTAAAGAGAACTTGGACTTTTAAGAGATGACTTTTTTTTTTAACACCGTGGGACTTTTAAAGTTATGTATGTTTTATACTGTGATATTAATCTTAACATGAGATTTTGGGGACAAGTGAAAAAGAAAATATGGTTTAATAGTGATATCTTTATGAATTGAGTTGACAAGGGGTCAATTGCATTTTTATTTTTGTTGTTGTTGTTTTTCATTCCGCTCAAGTTTGAGTTATCTGGGAAGAGAAAATGTCCCTAAGATTGACTTATAGGCAAGTTTGTTGGGACATTTTATTTTATTTATCGTTTTTATTAGGCTATATATTTTTCTCATCATGGGACATTATTTTGGATAGATGGTTTATATGGGCAGGGATCCCCAATTATGGTAGGTATGTTCCCTAAATGAGCAATTGTGCCCTAGGGGTTATAAGATGAAATAAGTCCTTTTATCTCCAAGTTGTTTGTGGTCATTGTTCTGTTGTAGCAATAGAAATCTAACTAGGACACCTTCTAAACTATGAACAGAATTTTTTTTATTATTACTTAATACTAATGGGTGGACTGTTTCTGTCATTTAAACATTTCCAGCCTTCTGTAGGGCAGCCGTATGCTTTAGCCTCAGATCCTTTGTAAAGAGTGGTCACTCTGTCTAGAATGTTCTTCTGAGTTTCTTTTCACGGCCTACACATTTACACTTAAAAGCAGCTCGTCTGTGTCCCTCTAGCCCTTTACAGTACAGTACCTTTTCTTCACAGTACTTAAGGTTACCAGATGTTTCAGAGAGGGAGGGAGGGAGGGAGGGAGGGATGAAGGGAGGGAGGGAGGAAGAGAGGGAGAGAGACAGAGAGATTATTCTCTGGGGAGATTATTAAGGTTTCAATAGTAATTTTGAAATTTAACAAATTATATAACAAATTTTTACTTTTTGTTCCCACTATTTTAGAACTAATGAAGTTGCCAGATACATAGGTTACTCAGTAATGATGCTTCTAGAATATCAATAATATATATTTTTTATCAGAATATATGTGATTTCTTTGTTCTCTCTATGCGAAATGCTTTGTATCCCACATGAAGAAAGCTGTCTTTTAAGAAAAAGTATGTTTTTGGAAGCTAGAATATGCTTTGGCTTTATTAGCTTTTATATTTTAGTAATGATCTAAGAACATACCTGAGTGAAACAGAGATGTGTAGTGTTTTCTGTTTCTTCTTAGGTTGGTCCTAATGTTTAGTTTTTTTGTGTGTGTTTTGTGCTGAGCTGTGTTCCTCTTTCTATGAATGTTAACTGAATTTCTATAAATATTTCCCCTCTGTAGCTGTTCCCAGTCTGCTTGTTCACTGCTCCTGAGGATGCTCTGTGTTGTTAAGGAGAGTCCAGTTTGGATCTCCTGTTGGCCCAGTTCCAAAAGGCAGGAGTGCTACTGGGCCATGTGGCTGTTTCTGGGAAGCCTTCTGCTAGTCACCAATGATGCCATCATGTTTATATTGTAGGGGAATGTTTGTTAAGTCCCCCTTGACAGTGTAGCCCAAGAATAGACAAAATGTCATAACTGGGACAGGCTATGCTGTTTTAGTAAATCTTTGGAGAGAACATTGCATCGCGAATTCCCACATTCTGACTTGAGACTGCCTTCCTCAGGGAGTGGGCTAACTGTCCTTCAGTGCATTTTGCGTTGGGTCCCATTTCCTCTGGGCGGACACATTATTTGGAGAGGTGACTCCTCTAGGCACATGCCTTTGTTCCCAGGTTAAATTAGCCCCAAGTCAAGGGCCACAGTACTAGGGCTTGATTTCAGGCTACTCATCTTTTCAATCTGAGTACCTTTGTTCCAGTGCATGGCTGTGGGCGGCCTTGCATTATAGGTTGCAGACAGGGCTTTTCCTTTTCCCTTCATTGGGCTGTGACCCCGTGGACCCACTCTCATCCTATCTTCCCTGAACCTACCTTCATGGTGATTATTTCTTTTCTGAAATCCTGTGTCCTTTTTGGCAACTGACACAGGACTCTCAAGCCTGCTCCCTAGTTGGATTTTAAGAGAATCTAGCATCCCCCAGCATCATAGCAGAGCTGTGTATGTTAGCCATAGGGGGGTCTGAATCCCATAACCAGGTCTCCATGTTTCAAGATCAATGTCCATTTTCATCTCATTTTCATGTTTGCTGAAGTATGTCATTGCCAGAGAGGTGTAGAGGTGGGCGGTGATGGATTATACATGCGTACAGGTGTAGTTACTTTTATGGAACTATGCTGAAAATGACCCAAGTGGTAATTTTAATATTTGTCACAATTAAAAAGCTAAACAATATATCGTTTAATAAAATACTTGATAAAATTCATGTGGTTCTTAGTATATGTCAGTGTTGTTCTGAGCATTTTACATAGAGGAGTTTACTTTAATTCTTTCAGTAACTTTATGAGTCTGCTAGTGTTGTAGTAATCTGTTCACACATGAAGAACCTGGGCTACACACAGAACATATATAACATTTTCAGTGTCACCTGGACACTAGATGGGACATCTGCTGTCATAGTTAGTCTTGATTGTCAAATAAATTCTAAAAGGATTGGTTTTAAGGCTTCTCTGTTTTACTCTCTCTCTGTGTATGTGCGCATGTATGCGTGTGTGTGCATGTGTGTATTTGTGTGTGTGCCAAGTATGTGCATGTGCTTGAGGAGGGCAGAAAAGGGTATAATTGGAGTTACAGGCAGTTGTAACTTGCTCCGTGTGGGTTCTGGAAACCGAATGAACTCAGGTCTTCTGTAAGAACAGCAAGTACTTTTAACTACTTGAGCCATCTTGTTGGCACCAGGCAAGGAAGTGACATTTTAAATGAAAGCTGTAGGGCAATAAAGTAGCTAGATATAACTGAAAGACTTAGGGCAAGTCCAGGCATAGAAGTACATGGTGGGGGCAGAAGACTGTTCTAGGTGGTTGTAGTAGTGAGGAGTGACGTAGTGGTCCCCGCAGTATCCAGCTTTAATCCCTGGCACCTGTGTGTGTGCTGCTTCTTCGGGAAGAGGGCTGCAGATCATCTCCAGAGGATCTTGAGATGTGGAAGTCATCCTGGATCATCTGGGGGGACTTATAGTGACATACATGACTCTTTAAAAGTGAAAGCAAGAGACAACTGTGGATGAAATGGGCAATTGAGGAAAGCAAGCAGAGAAAGTTCTGCTTGCAGCTCCAGCTTGAATGAAGATGGCTGCATCAAGGGGCCTGGAGCCAAGGAATACAGGGAGGGCCTCTCACGCAGCATCAGGATGCAGCCTCCTGACACTAATGCTTTAGACCTCTGGCCTCCAGTAGAGGAAGAAAATGGATTTCTCTTGTGTTAAGGCTTACTCTCCCAGTCATTCTTTATAGCAACAACAGGAAATGACTAGGGACTTTGGTCCCTGGAAGTGGGATGATTCTGTAACAGGTATCTAAAAGTGTGTCGATCCAGTCAGGAGGTAAAAGCTAGAGTAATTGTGAGGTTGGCATTGAAGTAACCAGGTTGCCTTAAGGAGATTGCTGATAGAACATGGATAGTAATGGCTCTGCTATAGGCTTTGAGGGAAAGCAGGACTTGTCACTAGGAAGTGGGGGCAGCAGGAGATTATTAGGTGGAGGTAGAAAGCTTACCTGAATTTCCTGTGCCTTGAAAGGAGAGTAGAGTTTGTCATCAATGAACTTGCATATTTACTTGAGAAGATTTCCAAGTAAGGTACGGGTACTATATGTATCCTTCTTGCTACTTTGGGTGAAATACAGAAGAAATTCTATTATGTCCATAGACTCAGCTTCAGGTTGATGTACCTGAGTGTTGTGCCCTTTCTGCCAGTTTGCCCTGAAAAGCTAGCTGGTAGAGAATTATGTAGGGTCAGATAGTATGCCATATATGATAATCGGGGACTCCTCTTCAATCTTTTAAATATTTACCAACAGTGACTTTACCAACAAATACAGTTGTCTCAATCATCCAAGCCGTATGTAAGAATTGTGGGGCCCAGTGTGGTGGTACACACCTTTCATACAGTACTTGTGAGGCAGAGACAGGCAGACCTCTGAGAGTTGGAGGCTAGCCTGGTCTAGTAGATTTATAGGCTAGCCAGGGCTCCAAGTGAGAGCCCGTCTCAAAAAAATAAGACACCATAGCAACAAGAACAATTTTTTAAAAGAATTGTGTATTCTCTTATTTTCTAAGCTTTATTTGGAAATATCTCCCGTATGTGGCGTTGACAAGTACCCCCTCCTGCATCCTCAAAGGCTATGGCTACCCAAGGCTAGTGACTATGACAGTATTTGGATATAAGGTCTCTGAAGACAGACTCAAGTTGAGATGACGTCATGTAGGATTAGAATGGGCTCTGATCGATGACTACGGATGAGGCAGGCTATGCCACATAAACACATAGGGGACACAGCTTGAGAAAAAGGAACAGATTGGGGTAAGAGTGCCACAAAGAATCCCAGGGGTTGTCTGCATCCACCAGAGAGGGAAGGAATGGGTCCCCCTGTAGAGCTTCCAGGAGCGAGCCAGCACATAGATGCTTTGATCTTGGCCTTCTCTCTTCCAACTCTAGGAGAGAATAGCTTTTGTCAAAAGCCACCTGGTCTGTGGCGTTTCACAGCAACCACATTGTATTACTACATCTCTTGACGAGCAAAAATTAAATAAAGCACTCTAATGGTTTAAAAACCCAAGGGAAAAACCTCTTTTCTATAAAGCCTAGGTCTGCTCTGACTATTTTTTTTTTTTCAGAATTGGAGTTCTGGAAGTTTCACTCAGGAATCATACATAGCTCTTTAAGTAATTCCTCAACCTTTTGTACCAGGTCAGGTTTAGAATGGAGTTAAAAGGCCTTGGATATTGAATCAGACTTCATATCATGCTGAGAAGGGACAAGGAGGAACCGGAAGGAAGGTTGTATAAAGTGGCCCATGTCTTCTGCAGTTTGCTGCCTTTGTGTAAGACTTGCCCTGGGCTGGCAGGGAAATAATAGGTAGACATTGTGCAAGCTAACTCTTCAGGATGTATGCCTCTCATTCATTTCCCCTGACCTGTCAGCCACTCATGGCCCCTGCTGCATTGCCAGGGCTGAGGATAGCACTGTAAGGGGAAGCCAGAAGTAAAAATGCCTCCTGTAGAATAGACTTCTCCCTGAAAATTTTGTTTTTTAACTGAGACCATAAGTGAAATGATATCTTTTTTACCATTTCTTTTTCTGTAGTAGAAGAGGATATTTCTTTCTTTAAAGAAACAATTATGTGGAGAATGTGTTATACATCAAGGGTACATATCTTGTTAAAAATTGAAAAAAAATGCTTTTGTATATGTATGTGATATGCAGAAGTGTGCATGTTTGCATGTATGTAAAATAAAAGTGTGGGGGTACACGTATGTGATGTCAGGTGTCTTCCTTGGTCACTTCCTTATTTACTGTGGCAGGGTTTCTCACTTGAACCCTGTGCTCACCAATTAGACTATTCTATCTAGCCAGCTTGTCCCAGGGATTCCCCATCTCTGTCTGCTTTTAGCAAGCTGGGATTACAGGTAAACCACTATACCCACCTCACATTTACACGGGTATTAAAAATCAAAATTCTGGTCCTCATGCTTGCATAAAAAAACACTTTACCTGCTGAGCCATCTCCCTGGCCCCAATTAAAATATCTTTTATCACATAATCACAAATCAAAATCTAGATGTGATCTGAGGTTAAATTTAGCAACAAACATGCAAGACCTTTACTGAAATGACTGGAGACCAGAAAGTGCACGGCCACACCACATTTATGATGGGAAGTGCCAAGATTATAAAAATGACCACGTCCCAACGTTAGTTCACAAGGCTAGTTCCAGTCGTTAAAACATTTTCATCATATTCATCTTGAAACTTCAAAAAACCCAAACAGAACAGTACAGTGAGCCCTTGTGTTTTGGTGGCACTGAGGGCTTTCAGTTTTTGCAGTTCTAGGGACTTAGTGGGAATGGTTTGTTTTTGGTTTTTCTTCTTGTTATCTGGAGACTCTCAAAGCAGGGTCCAGCCCTCACAAAACCTTCTTAACTATGATTTCTTAAGTATACATTCCTAACTGGTATTGTTTCCAATGTAATTCTTGTTCCATTCTGATGCCTAAAGAAACTCAGATCAGACCTTTAATACCGTCTAATTTCTTATCTTTGTTCAGAGTTCAGAAGATGTTTCAGAAGGTGGCTTTTAAAGGTTGGTTTATTTTAATGCAGATGCTAACTAGATCCCTGCATTACATCTGACTCTGTGTTTATAGAGTAATATTCTTACTGTATAGATGCCTCCTCTCTCTTTGCTTCACACAGGGGCTAGCTACAGTATGTGCATGTCTGTGCATTCTAGTTTGTGTGAAGCTTCCCTTGTGGTTTTAGTATGCACTGCTTATTTTTCCAGAACCTTCCTTCAGAGGCACCAAACTGCATTTCTTATTATATCATTCCTTATGCTTTCCTTACTTGGAATTCTTTACGGATCGTGTTTCTGGGAGCTGTATGGTTACCCTTAAATACATTGTCCTGGAAGGGCAGGATGAATGCTTGATTTTTTTTTCCTTAACAAATTTTCAGAGTAATGAGCTGGTACCTGCTTGGTTATCTACAGCTGCATTACAAATGATCCCAAGATGCAGGGCCGTGAAGCAGCAGCTGCTTTATTATCTGTCATGATTTGATAGGTCAGAAATTTTGGAGGGCGTGACTGGGCAGTTTGCTTATGTGGCAGGATTTAGCAGTGGGTGAGCTTGTCTGGAAGGTCAAGACAGCTTCCTTCATGTGATGCCTGAGTGGGAATAGTTAGAAGGGGACATGAGGGAGGACTATCCATCAGTGAGTCCATCTCTGCCCTCTCCAGGGCGTGCTCACAGCAGATCCCCTGAGAGAGTATTCCTTAAGCCATTAAGCTTGCTGGGTTGTAGCAGTGACATCTTAGAATATCACTTCTGTTGTGTTCTTTGGCTACTGAAGTCACTGAGCCTGGCTTGATTTAAGGTGATAAGCAAGAAAGAGTTGTCACATCTTTCATTTAAGTTGAACTTGCCACCTTTTCCGGGACTGCATGAGCACATTAGAAAAACACGCCTTACTTTTAGTATGGTATTATGTAAACATACTTGGAATAAAATTGTTATTTTAAACGTTGGGTGCATGATTTAGTGGAGCTCATTTCATTCAGTGTTGACTGGTCCTCACCAATGTCTGTTTCTAAGTAACAGAAACTCTGACCAAATCTGCAACACTTCCTCGTTCCTTCTCTCAGATGCCAGTGACATCAAACTTTGTGTCTTTATGCATTGTACTGTTAGAAACTTCACATAAGTGGAATTTTGCACTTATTTAATTTTGCATGTGATATATTTTCTGTAATATTTTTAAAAATATTTATTATGTAAACAATAGTCTGTCTGTTTGTGTATGTCTGCAGGCCAGAAGAGGGCACCAGACCT
>LOEQ01001274.1:39664-65629 GCA_001685075.1 Bramus lutescens
TTCTTTCTTTCTTTCTTTCTTTCTTTCTTTCTTTCTTTCTTTCTCTTTTTTGTAGTACTGGGCATGAGACTTAGGGTTCTGTGCTTTCTAGTCAAATGTACACCTGTATATTCCTCAGCACTGTTTATTTTTTATTTTAAGATATGATCTCCTTCAGTCACTCAAGCTAGCCCCAAACTCTCTTTGTAGTGATGGTGTGAACTTTCCGTCTTCTTGGGAAGACCGGCCAGCACCAGCAGGTTTGGTTCAGCAGGAGTTTTGTAACAACATAGTGTTTTCTGACAGTCTTCACCCATCACAAATGTTTTAGTGGTAGATGGCTAAGAAAGCTCATGGGACCCCTCTTGCATGATGTGGAGCCTTATGAAATTTTTGTTCTTGTGAGTGATGTATTTTGTGAGCAATACTTTGCATACATGATCAGCACCTCACTCAGGTGCCTGAAGTTAAGCTATTTGAGGCAGTGGACAGATAAATGAAGGGAAAATAAGCATGTTGACAGTTTGCTCATATTCAGAAATTAGTTGTCTCGGGGGTGATATTGAGCAACTCACCATTGTTTAATAAATTAGACATTGTTTTTAGGAAGTCAACCTTTTGCTCATGAGATACCTAGGAATTAATTTTAATCTCCCAGGTTGACTACAATAAATTGGAAATTAAGCTATTCATTTATTAGTTATGATATAACCTGGGCTCATAAGGGCTCACAGAGACTGAACCAACAACCAGGGAGCCCGTATGGTACTGACCTACATACTCTGCATATATGCTGCAGTTGTGTAGCTTGGTCCTCTTGTGGGACTTTGAACAATGGAAATAGGCTATCTCTGATACTTTTACTGGCTTTTGGGACTCTACCCCCATACTGTGTCATCTTGCCCAGTCTTAATAAAAGGGGATGTGCTTAGTCTTACTGCAACTTGATATACCATGTTTTGTTGATGCACAGGGGAGACCTGTCCTTTCTTCAACAGAAGCAGAAGAGGAGTGGATTAAGGGATGGGAACAGAGGGATTGGGAAGAGAGGAGGGAAGGGAAACTGCAGGTGGATGTACAATAAATAAATAAATAAATTTATGTATAAAAATTAATAGTTAGGATAGTTAATTGACTATTCTGTCAGGCACCATTGTAGGCATTGACTACCCAAGGACCAATGAGAAGAAAATTTCCTTCTGATTGGTTCCCAGTTTCGAGGCAGAGAAAGCCTTGAAAGCAAAGCCTCCAACTTTGTACTGTGTGCTTCATGGACCAGACCTTAGGCTAGACCTGGCAGAAGAGGCAGATAGTTCCTCTCCTCAGCACACCACACACCAGGAGAATCACTTGGGCAGGGGTGGGACGCCATACCTGGAACCTAGAAAGAATTGAGTTCGGCTAGTGTTGTGCAATAAACTGGGGAATGCTATTGTGTACATTTTAATTTTGCTTCAACCCAGTTCACCTTATGACTACAGTGTAACTTTTCCTTTATTTTATATTATTCCAAAATGATCTTCTCTTTAATTATAGATTGCTGTGTTGATTTTTTTAAAATTGTAATGATTTTTTTTTATTTATATCACCATGTACCTGAAAGTTGTGTGTGTACTATACGCATACCTGGTTCCTTCATAGGTCAGAAGAGGTCTCCTAAAACTGGAGTTAGAGATGATTGTGAGCAGACATGTGAGTGTTGAGAATTGAACCCAGACCTTCTGCAAGCACAGCACGTGATCTTAACCACTGAACTTTCTCTCCAGCCTAATTGCTATTTCTAAAGGAAATTATGATCAGAATTCTGCAAGACAAATGGCTGAAAAAAATTTTGAGTATCTCATTTTTCTTGTTCTTTAAGCAGGCTATAGATGATTGCTCTTAGTTTCTTGCATGTTGATCATACTTTTTAGGTGCCTATTTTCATAAACTTACTGAGTTGACCTTGCCTTCAATTAACTGCTAACTTTTTATGTGCTGGACAATAGTGTAGAGTCCTCTGTTTATGAGCTGTTTTTCTTTAATATACATTTTAATTCAAAGTCTTAAAACTTTGCTGGCTTTTGTATACTGGACTGCATTCAGTCATGTTCAATAATAATACATCATAAAGTGGCCATGTTATTTACCCAAGGCTTGCAATATTTATTTAGCAGTTTACAGTTTTAGAATAATTGTGCAATGCAGTTCCCCTTGCATTTCAAAGATCTAGCTAATTAGCTTAAGTGGTTCTGTCAGGTCTATTGACAGTTGGCGGACTATAGTGCTGGCCTGTCAGGAGGCTAATATAAAACCCTTAAGAGTGGCCTTGCCAAGGTTAGTTTTCCCCTCCTCTTGAGATAAGAGTTGGCTTTCTTTATTGTGACATTAAAACGAAACTAGTTAATATACACTGACCCCTTTGCTTCCAATTACCATGATCCTTCCTGCTCAGTTTCAGGATGGTGTTTTCTATCCCATTCTTCACTGAAATTATACAAGTCTTCATACTGTTAGTACACACACTGCCCCCTCCCACCATGATGGTTTATTTTAAGATGCAAACATGTTTTGGTTTTGGATGCTTTCAAGAGTACTTGGATATTGCTTCTGAGTAGTTTGAGAGGAGATGTCCACCTGGTCATATCTCTGCTCTTCTGTCTGCGCTTTGTTGCCCGTGAAGCAAGGTGGTCTTGTTCTGCTATGCCTCTGCTGTCTGTTTGGTGTTTGGTAGTCGTATGAGCAAGCCTTGGAGTGTTGCTATCCTATTTCTATCACTCTTGATATAAGTTAAACACTTCCCCAAATTGTACATTTAACAGTTTATTAGATTGCAAAATTCATTCTTCAAGCCAGATGGGGTAGAGAGTGAAAATGGAGGAAGAAGAAGGAATACAAGGGGCAAGAAACCCTGTGCTGGAGCTGGAATAGAGAAGGAGCAGGAGGCGGGGGCTCCAGAAAGGTCTGTCGTTGCTCCTGGGTACCAGCTGACCTTCCTAGGCAGAAAGGCGAGACTGTGCTTTGTGTCCGGTGAGGTGGGCTGGAGAGGAGTGAAGTACGGGATTGTTATATTCATATTGATGTGTGTTTGTGTGTGTTCGTGTTTGTGGGTATTTGTGGAGGCCAGTGTCAGTTGTCTTCCTCTTTCACTCTCTACCTTAGATTTTTGAGACTGAACCTGGAGTTCATCTACGTGGCTAGACCAATAGACCATCAAGTTCCAAAGATCTTCCCATATTTGCTTTCTCAGTTTTGGTATTACAAGTGGGCAACAGTACCTGGCTTTTTCATAGGTGTTGGAGATCTGAACTTGGCTCATGTTTGCACAGCAAACTCTACCCACTGAGCCATATACCTAGCCCTGGATTTTATTTTTGTCGTTTCTTTCTGTTGATAAAGCATTGTATGGAAATCTAGCAGAGTTTAGATAAATGGAACAGTGGCTTAGATGGGCTGTATGTCTGAAAGTGCCCCATGGATGTCCTCAGAATGTCTACTGGTGGTCCTGGGGTCTGGTGAGTTCTCAGAACCACCGGGATCTGCTCTAAGTCCATGCCTCGGCTGCCTCATCTGTAGAGGATGTAATAATAGGATTCTTGGCGAGGATTAAAAACTGCATAGACACAAATTGCTTAGCCATAGCTGACAAATAATAGTGATCTTTAAAGGCTCTCATCATCGCCATTCACATTTCATCCTGCTTCCCTTTGGAAAGGGCAGGGTGCGTGCTCTGCAGCCGTGGAAGCTGTGGCTCCAGCAACTTCCCTGCTCTCTAAGTCATAGTTACAATTTGAACCCATATCAAACCATGGTCTTTTTAAATTCAATTTTTTTATTTTTTAAAAATTAGTATGCAAAGTAACATGTTTCCTTATGGCATATCCATACAGTTCGCTTTGGCTGATTGTCCGTTCCTCTCCCCCATCTCCTGCCCTTCTTCCTGCTATGCCCTTCCGCCCTCATATCACAGGTGTTTTGTTACCCTCCCTACCCCCTTCCCTGAAGCCTCTTCTCTTCCTCTCATGGATCCCCTCCCAAGCTTCCTGACCTCTGACCCTACTCGCTGGCATGGAGATACATACATACGTATAAAGCTTGTAAGCAGCAATGTACAAGTGAGAACCTGCAGTATTTGTCTTTCTGAGCCTGACTCACTTCACTTGCCCCCTCCCCCTGCTGGAGGAAATGGTCTATTGGGCAGAGGCCTCATAGTACAGAGAGGAGTCTCCATTTTGAAGAAATTATATGGACAACGGCCCTTTCGAAACATGTAAGGAGAACTTTTCAATGCCAGTTTGTAAGAGATCTTACAGAAAGATAAGGACGGGGGTTGGCGCTTGAGTGGCATAGAGGAGCAACGGGGAGGGAAGGGGAGACCAACACAGAGCAAAGCTGAGTTGGAGAGAATTCGAGGGCAAGAGGAAGAATCCTGTTCTTCCTGCACCTAGGAGCAAAGGATCCTCCAGTGTCGACACTGCCGGTGGCTGCCCAGGACTCAGAGAGGAGGCCTCATAAAAGCAGCCTGTCCTTCTTGGTTGTAGCAGATTCAGTTTGTTTACTGTTGATGCTAAATCAGCGGACTGTGAGTCAGGCTGTAAGATCCAGAGACACAGGAGGGGCTCAGTGATCCAAGTGAACCGGGAGCTAAGTTCAGAGCTAAGATTCGTTCCTTTGGGGCTTCCCCTCCCCTTTCCAGTTCTTATGTTTTACTAATAGAGTATTCTAGTAGCAAGCAGCATGTGACATTTGTCAGCTTAATTAGAGATCCGGTTACAAAACTCAGGTATCACTTGTAACCGGTACAAATGAAAAGAAGCAGAAAAGATGCTGTAGAAGGGGACCCGTGCTGTCAGGAAGCCATTACTGCCAACTCTTAATGCAGTGATTTCTCTTATTCCTTCTGAAGCCTCTCACCTTGCACCCAGTCCCGCATTCTTTGTGTTTTCTCTTTCTACACTTAGAAAGCTTCAAGTGGATTTGAGCAAACTTTGAGAGCAAAAGGCGAGAAACTGTGGAGATTAATATGTTCAGTGTCTGTGGACTTGATGGGGGGGTCGGGATAGCATTCACGAGGTATGAATTGATATCCTTTAATGATGCACATAGTAGGTCCCCAATGAACACATTTTGCTTAAGAAAAGTAGAATGCTCTTCAGAGAGCTTTGCATTGACATGGCTTCGAAAAATTATCTGATGCAGTATAATGATTAGTTTATGTACTTACTTATATTAACAAAGAATTATAGAATTCTGACTATTGAGTTGTTGCTGTAAGTACAGTGTCTGTTACATACCAGTTTGGCTTTTCTACAACTTTGGTTGAGCATATTCCTGAACAGGTGGTGGTCCTTGTGGTGGTACACTCACAATGGGCCCAAGCTAGGATCCTGGACAGGGCAGGTGAATAGATCCCTGAACCTACAAGCTAGCATAGGTGAGTTCCTTAGGGTCCCCCTTTCTAGCATTTATCAGGTATTTTTCACTGAGCACTGCCAGGTGGTGTACAATGGGTACCAATTCCTGGAAACTCACCTTAGAATGTCCCTTTGGGTAGCATTGTGTTTTACTTTATTAAAGGGCAGAGAAGCAATCAGAATTGGGATAGTTTCCAGTGAGTCCCAAGTGACAAGCTTTCTGTTTCTGCAATATTAATGTTAGCAGCTGTAGTTTGAGAACCCACTATTCACTAGAGGTTTGGGGATATAGAGATGGGAAAAGCATTCAATCCTGGGGACGCATGCCATCTAAACAAGTAGTTGGAGTCTGCAGAAGAAAGATGGATGGCAATGTGATGTGGCCACTGCTGAATGTGATGGGCGGTGCACAGCAGGCTCTTACTGGTTCCCCAAAGAAAAGCAAGCATTTCCAGTGAGGATTGTCCTGTGCAGAGAAACTCACAAAGGAAAGGAGGCTTCATTTGCATGATCTTCAGAATGTAAGCTTCCAATAGAAGACAAAGAAAGATGTCATGCCTAGCAGAGATTGGGGAAATACAGAGAAAGAGAGATAGAGGGAAGCAAATTCATAATTTGTCCGGAAAGAGTCAAAGTAAAGAGAAATGGAACTTAGTTTGAAAATACAATTTTTGGACAATTAATTTACACATCTGCTTTAAAATTCAGAAAGCATAAAGGCATCTACAGAGAAAAGTCTCAGCCATTTCATTCCTTCCCCAGAGTTGAGGGCACCTTATTCCACATGTAAGCATAGATGATGTTGCTCATCTCCCCCTGACTTTTTAAATGGTGCTGAATGTAGCACCCTCCTGTGTCTGGCCTGTTTTTCACTTCCAGATTTCCTCAGGAAAGTCTTTAAACAATATACAACCAGCATACATAGCTGCCTTTTAAAAGACTGTACTGTTATTTTCCACATTGCCATGGCAAAACACTTGACAAAAACAATGTAAGGAATAAAGGGGTTGTGTTGGTTCACAGGCCAAGAACCGTCGGTATCAGGGAGACCCTGAGGCAGCAGGTCAGATAGTGTCTGCACTTCTCTTCTCTTGCGGAACTCCAGCCCATGCACTGGCCTGCCCCCGTCCCCCAGGAAGTGTACTTCGTTATCCCAGTCTAGAGACTCCCTCACGGATGGAGAGGCGTATCTCCAAAGTGAGACTAGATCCTGTCAAGTTGACAGTGTGAACCCCCGTGGGGGCACTTTACAGTGTTCCACAGTGTGAGTGTGCCATCATTTCACCAGCCTCTTACAGACAGACATTGCAGTGTTTTACACAGAGTATTCTAGAGAAGAACTGTTTACATGTGTCATGGCACACACGTGCACATAAAGCTATATGGTAGTTCTTAGGGCAGCTGCATGAAAGTGTGTGTAGTCAGGACTTGGAAGGATGAAGTCAGTGGCCTTCTGCAGAGGTTATAAATGTGTGAAAGCCTTTTAATTCCAAGCCAGCATCTCCTCTGTGCTATCTGCTATAAACTGCAATTACGAATTTATTTAGGTTAATCAGTAATCCATGCCTGGAAGATTTAAGGAATGTGACCTTTCTAATGCATATTATTTTTAATCACTATACTTTCGACCTAATGCCCAACTGAGATTGAGCTACCCAATAATGTATTTAATACCAGCCTATCATTTGGTTCTAGGGGAACAGCAGAACAATATATCCCTGCTCTTTGGGAACTTGTATTTTAGTAAATAAACAAGTGTGATAATTCTAGAGGTTGTTAGATATTGAGAAGAATAAGCTATCGCAGTTTCAAGGGTCAGACTATTTAAAATTGGTAGACTGTCGTGGAAAGTAACTCTCAAAGTGACATTTCAGCTAAACCTAGGTGATGAAGAAAAGTGAGATCTGTGAAAATCTTGGGTGAAGGTCACAAGAATAAAATTGCAAAGAGCTAGATCTGAGAGTAAGCCTGTAGGGGATGGGGTTAGGAGGCAGAGAACACATGGCAGTTGCAGCCTGGTGCTGGTGCTGGGCAGAGCATCCACAGGTAAGCTCTTGGTGTGCAGAAGACTTGGAGAATGATAAGCAAGGAAGCGGTGCTGAGACTGGTTAAAAAGCTAAGTGGGATTGCTGATGAAGTGTGGATTCGGACAGGCCTGAAGATAAGATGGAGAGACTGGCTAGGAGGTGTTTGCAAGTCCTGGTGAGAGCATGTGTGTATGTTGGTTGGACTCAAGCAGCAATGACAGAGCTAGGCATGGCTTGGGAGACCTGTGAAGAAGTGGAGACTTTGCCAATTGATGACTTAAAGAGACAGATAGAAAGAAAGGAAACGATAGGACTTTTACAATTTTGGTCTGGGAATGCTGAATATAGAGGCAGGCAGAGACAACTGAGGTAATGGTAGAGGTAGTTGTGAAGAGTCCCATGAGCTTTACGAGAGAAACAATCCTGCGATGATAGAATGGACTGTTGGGCTTGTCTTTGCAAAGTGGGAGAGTGCTGGGATTTGGAGATGTGACATCTCGGACTGCATCCTCCACTGTGGAGGTGGGGAGAAAATCCAACAACAGTGCAAAATGCCCCAAGTCCAGAGAATGCTGGTCTCTTTGTTATTTATTTTCTTCCTCCTGTCTATGGACCTTTACGAAAAATGAGCAAAATTAGCAAGTTCATGAAATTAAAAACTTAATGGCTTGCATGCTTTTGTGATATAATTTACATACTATGATGTTTACCATTTTCAAATACACAATTCAGTTGTTTAAAAAAAATGTGGTCTGGATGGTTGTTAAAGCCAAAACTTACAGCTAACCGGTCAACCTACAGAGAATTAGTGTTGATGAATTACTCAAATACATATGTGTTGTAGAATATTATTTTAACTGGGCAAAGATATGTTATATTTGTATACTGTGGAATATTACATTTGTTTATGCTGTATTTGTTTAGTAGTGTAAGGGTGTGTGATTAATTATGTAAAGATGTGTTGCATTTGTTTCATTTTGCCTGTCTAAGACACCTGATTGGTCTGATAAAGAGCTGAATGGCCAATAGCTAGGCAGAAAAGCATAGGAGGAGAAATCTAGGCTCAGAACGAGAGAAGAAAGGAGGAGAGAAGGAGGAACTCGCCCTAGGTGTGAAGCCAGGCAGCTGCCAGCCAGTTAGACATAAGAAGCAGTGAAAATAAGATATACAGAAAGAAGGAAAGAGAAACAAAAAGATTAAAAAAATCCAAGGCAAAAGGTAGATAAAGTGAAACAGGTTACTTTAAGTTAAAAGAGCTAGCCACAAACGAGCCTATCCTAGACCAAGCATGTATAATTAATAAGTCTCCGTGTAATGATTTGAGCTGGTTGGCGGCCCAAAGGAAAAAGCCTGGTACTCATATGGGGTATCTATATCACATCATCCCCAGAGGCTCAGAGATAATCACAGGAAGAGACAAAAAGACTGCAAATGCAGTCAGGAAGGACGGGTGGAGAAAAGTGTCTTCTGGACTCGACAATGTTGCAGAATATTTATTTAACCAGGCAAGAAACATTACATTTGTTCATGCTGCATTTGTTAACTATGTAGAGATGTGTTGCATTTGAGTTAATTAAATAAAATTACCCTGGTCTCAGAGAGGTGGGGTTAGTAACTTGTTAACAGAAAGTAGCAAGGAGGAGCTTAGTGTGCCTTTTTTTAGTTGGGGAAGAGTGGAAGGGAGTGGCAAAGAGAAAGTTAGCTGGTTGGTACTCTAATTCTCTAAGCATACAGGTTTTCACTCTACAAAGAAAACAAAATGCTCCCTGTGTTGTGTTTTGTTTCCTTTATATAATCCATTCATTACAATCACTTGAGAAAGGAAACAGGAGGTTGGAATGGGCCAATGAAAAATTCTCATTTGCCACATAAACATTTTAAATGCTTTAATTGATTATGAATGGGCAGATTGAGAAACTGTATCAATAATTTGTCAATGAAAATTAACATTCTTAAGGTCAGTGTGTGTGTGTGTGTGTGTAGAGCAGACGGTCAAACCTAGGCATATATCATCTCAGTTGCGGTAGATTAAAATTAAGTAGTGATGAGTAAAAAGTGACTTGAAGAAAGATGTCATCATTTATTTGAGAAGAATAGTGATAGTATTCAAATATGGATATAGATACAACTGTGTACACACACAAAAGCATACAAAGGGCCTGAAGGACACCCACCAATCTGTGATATTGACTGCTCTGCTCCGGCTTCCTGAACTCTAAAAGGTGGGCATTCCCCAGCATACCTGTGCAAATGATCTCCATCACAAGGCTGCGCACTTCTTTGAAGTGGGGTCTGTATGATCTCCATGGCCCAGCAGCATGCCTGTGAACACAGAGTTTCAAAAGTCTAGCTGAATGCGTTCTAACCTATTCAAATTATTTTGGGAGGAAGAGAGAGGCCAAGGCTCCTAAGTAAGTCATTCCCCCTTTCTGCTGCTCATTGTCTCTGCTCCGTTCCTTCATATTCAGTTAGTGTTGTCATAATGTGAGGATTGCAATTACAAGAGCAGTTCTGTGTGACATGGCATGCTAACAGAGCAGATGGTGTGTGCAGGGAAGCAGGGTAAAAGGCAGCACCGCTGTAGCGAAAGGCTTTGCTGTTGCTTTTAAAGTACAAAGTAGTTTATGGTTTCTCAGTAGATTTTATCTTCATTGTCAAGGTAATGATTATGGATCATATAAATCTTTATAGCGTTGTTGCATCAAGTGTCAAATTACACAGTTTATTTAGGTAGTTGTAGAAAGAAAGATGCCCGATGAGATAGGAAAGTGGCTGGACTGAGATTTCTGCTGTCCAGGACGGTGTTGGTCTCACTGGTCATATGGCAGAAGACAATGCTGTTTTCCGTTTGGTCTCCCCTCCTTTCACTTTATTAACTCCGCCGCAGGGCAACAGCAGGCAAATCGTAAAGTTCAGAACTTGACATTAATATGAGTGAAGTCACTGTTTCCACCTTCCTCTTTATCTGTGCGTTTCACAGAATAGAATGAGAGCGCCTGCTCTACTCTTTAATTGCCTTCTGCCTCCAGGCAATCAGAACTGGAGTCGCGGTTCCAGCAGGCCCAGGCTGGCCTGTGGTTCCAGATCCAGTCAGTGTCTCAGGCCACACATTCTTGCTGTGTAAACCTGCTGCCTTCAGGTCAGGGGGAGGAACTTGGGAAGCCCTGTTAGGAAGCCAAGTCGGAGCTGGATTCTGCAGGAACGCTGGATTATCCTGTCACCTCGCTTCCAAACGATCCTATTGGATCTTCATCTGTCTGTCAGTTATCTTTGGTTTGTTAGAAACAGGAACAACAGTAGATGTGAGCCATGTGACTGCAGATGGAGTCCCTTTTATAGCTGTAGAGCAGACAGACAGGGTACAGTCCAGCCCTCCAGCCAGCCTCACTCAAGCCCTAGAGCTTCCTTTGCCTCTGTCATGCAACCTTGGGGTGAAGAAGCTCATCTGACTGCCTTCTGCTCTGTGCCATTGTTCCGCTTTCTCTGTCTCAGCCATTTCTTTCCCCGTTTGTGGTCAAGCTCTCCTGGCTCTTGAGTGTTGCTTCCTCTTACCCCAAGGCCACACAGCATGCTTTCCTCTGCTAAGGTAGATATAGTCCGGGAATGCGAACTCACTACCTGCCCATTTCCCCTCTATAGCGTCAGTCACAGCTGTAGTCACATACCCGCCCTGTGATTTATCTGTTGTTTTCCTCATTGCCATCACACTTTCCATGTTGTGGTCACAACATGTAGTGCGGTGCCTGGCACACAGTCGGTGCCTAATGGTGGTTTGTTGAGTGAGTGAGCTAGCAAGGCCCAACCGCCCTGTTGTACAGAGATGGGGCGGGGCAGCCTCCAAACGATAGGTGGATTTGGCAAGAGAAATCAGCAGATTTTGTAGAAGAAATATTTCTAGCAGAGTGGTGCAGACCAAAGCAAGGTTATAAACCATGTTGTAATTAAAGCAATAGTATATCCCTAACTATAAAACACTGGAACATTTGCAAATGATTTCCCCACTGGTAGCAACTTTTCTTGAGTTTTACAACTTCAGTAGACTTCATTAGAGGCTGCTAGGCTGTAACTATAGAATGAAAGAGGGAATCCCAAGCCACAGTACAGTGACGGCTTATACCATGGGATATCCACTTCAGTACAAATGATCGCAGGCGGGTGGGTTAGAGCCTTGTGCTCCAGAGAGAACAAAGAGTGACTGAATGTTGCAGCTCTCCTGTGCTCATCGCTGAGCCAAATGTACAACCAGCCTCTTAAAAAGACAAGAAGCATTAAAAATTGCTTTCTTTTGTCTTTGTGTTCAGCAAGACTGGAAATGAACGTTAAAAGACCAAGTCTTTATATAAATATAGAATAATTTGGATACTGCTACAAAGTGGAAGTGTTCTTGTGACCATGTACAGTCATGCTTTAGGGCATATTGTGTGTGTGTGTATGGGGGTGTTGTAGGCAGGTACACGGACAAGGGGTAAGACTGTGAATGGTCCAGGATGTTTTGCTTAATGAACTCACAATTGCAAATAAACAATCTGAACAGATCAACTATTCTAAGCACTTCATGTATACTAATCACCTAATCCTTATGGCAGATCCTGAGAGGGTATTTTCTGACTTCATCCCTTTGCTGGGATGGGAACAGTTACTGTGAGCATCTGGGTCCAGCATCTGCCTTTAGGATGTTGGTACTCACTTCTGAGGTTGTTCTCTACTTCTATCTGTGGACATTGGGCAGAATCAGCACTTATGATTGAGCATCGTTTCCACCCCTGCTTTTCCTCTACCACTCAGAGTCTCCTCCCTGCCCCCAGAGCACCTGACCTAGTCCTAAACTCCAGTGTGTATTCTCAGGGGCCTCAGCTCAGTGTCCTCTGCCGACTTGGCTGTCTCTTCAGAGGACTGACATTTTGGGAAATCTCTGTCTCTCTGGATACCAGCATCTCTTGTGCTCGGTTCTTGTGTAGCTGGAGCTTCAATGAGATTCTTTCCCAGCCACTGATCAGACAGAAAAGCCTGTTTCCACCTCTGACCACATTTGTGATTCTGGTACATGATCTGCTTTGCAGTTGATAACTACCTACCTGTGTATGCATTAAGTATTGAAGTTCCCAGTGTTCACAGAATGCTCTGTGCTATTAAAAAAGAATTAACAGCTTTCTCTAAAGAACAAAACTAAGCCCAGTGTGGCCTTGTATTAATCCCTGCCTAGAAGTTCCACAATCAAAAGGGCAAAATGTGGGAAAGGAAAGATAAATAAGTAAAATTGGAAAATATGCAAAGCCGTTAGAGATGTCCCAGCGACTCAGAAGTAGGTAATAATGAGAAATGCATCCAACCCCTGTGATTGTGAACGGTGCCACTAGAGCTTTGGGCATTTGAAGTGTCTCTCTGGCACTTGAACTTCCTGTCAGTAGCAGACTGAAGAGGCTGCACAGTTACATGCAAAGAAAAGGATGCCCTGAAGTGAAAACAAAATGGAATGCTGTTTAACACTGAATTTCTTTCAATTTTGAAAGTGTTAGCCATATTATGGCAGAATTAAGAGCATTGTCAGGTTAGCATTAACATTTTTCAGTTACTTGCTTGACTTGGTGAATCCGAAAATATTGTTAAGCCTAAAGATTTTTAAATGTTAGGAGAAATAGCACTTAGCACAGTTTGGTGGATCGAGGGCAGCAGGGAAGCTGCTAAGGCTCGGATGCCTTCAGCCCCCTCTGTTCATCTTGTTGCATTTCCTTTCTCGTTAACTTTCTCCCCCAGAGCAATAACCATTTTGCTGTGTGTAGAAAAGATACCTGTACAGTTAGGTGCACGCTGCCTTGCCCTCGCCTACCAGGACTCTGTAACAGTCTGGCTACTCTGGAGGGAAGGGTGATGGGCAGAGTATACTTCGCTCTGGGGTTGACTTTGTTTCCTGTGGAGGATGGCAGGGATCTCGGTAGTAAGCAGGACTCTATCAAGTTGTTGTAGAGAATATGGATGTTATGGCCCTGTTCTTTTCAACAAAAGGAATCTTCCTAGAAGAATTCACCACTGCTCCAGAACAGCTCTTTTCAAAGCACAGTACTTGGATTGTTTTATTGTTGCTTAAGTAGCTTTCTGAAGGTGAAAGAGGAGAAGCTTTTTATCAGTGACTTTTTGGGGGCTAACAAATGTGCTTCTTTATTCCCTGTTCAGAGTTGTTGGTGTTCAGCTTACCACCCGTCAGTGAGTAATTGTGATGTTGACAGTGACCAAAGCCTTTTTGTGGTTCTGAATTAGGAACCTAGAACTTTGTGTGTACTAGACAATTATCCTTCCACCAAGCTAAATGAATTCTGTCTCCCTCAAACCTTTTAAAACTGCACTCACACATAAGCACACACATACACACTCACACACATTCACGCAATACATACACACATTCATTAATATACAGGTACACACACTCACACAGACACACACAGACACATTCACACACACACTCACAATACATACACACATTCGTTAATAGAGAGGTACACACATTCACACACACTCACATAGACACACTCACACACCTACGCATATATGTAGCTATTTTCATATAGAAAACATTTAAACTTAAATAATTTAATACTTTAAAGGTTTCAGGTTATTTTAAATGTATACAGTTTAATTTGTTCTCCATAGTCAACGTCCATATGTAAAGTGCTTATGCTATGGAATGAAATCTACAGAGAACAGATCATTGTAAGCACGTCTGCCACTGGAGTGAGAAAGATTCCCAATGGGGTAGGAGGATTGTTCTTGCACACTTGGCGATGAGTATTACTCACAGGTGTCACATTCTCCTCTAGTTCAAAGGTGACATGTAAATTGTGGTGATGTCCTGGGAGCTCACTTTCATACAATAGCACAGTGTTGGGACGGCTCTGTCTCCCCTGCTTTCTGAACACTCCGTATGCCTGTGGAAAGAGCTGAAGTTCTGTAGATGAGCTGTCGCTTTGTCAGCTCAGGGTCCCTGAGAGGGAGATGCTCTCCAGTGAAGCCCACTTGTTCTCTCATCTCATGTCTGTGAGGAAGTTAAGTCGCCTGGCTTTCAGTTTGTATCCGAAGTGGAATTTCAGGACTGATGCCTAAGTTTCCAAAGACTGATTCAAGAGACTGGTATAAAAAGAAATGGACTGGCGTGGAAAGGAATCCTCAGAGGTTGGTGATAGTTGCTGGGGGAGGACCTGAGTCACAGAGGTTCTGGTACTCAGAATCCAAGCAGCAAGGTAACAGCCATAAGGCTTGATCGCCACTGACAGCAGGAGTGTTGTGAGATGTCTGAGCTTCAAACCAGAAAAAATGTCGTGACCTTCAGATTAAAGTATGTCACTTTAAAGTGGAAAATAAGAAGACAGATGTAATAATTCTATACCTAGATAAACTATGGTCACTCAGGTGATTTGGGGGCCAGTAATTCCAGATGTGCTACTAAGCTGTGAATCCTTCACAATACAGAAAGATATTAGAAAACATCTAAGACAGTGACAAAATCAAGAGTGTAGCCCACACACTATGACAGTTGCGAACTAATTTGCCTGTATGCAAGTGAGTAGAACTTCAGTTGGAGCTAGGTAAAGCAGACTGTGAAGTCAAGTGGGATCATTGACACAAAAAGTACCAGAGCACATGGCAACATTTCCTCAGTATCACTGGATTTGCTGTTAAGACGTCAAATTATTTCTCTCTGAAGTTCTGAGTTCATATGCATTCTTAATTAATACCTACACCGGCAACATAATGACTGGGGTGGGTTTAAAAGGCAAAGAAAAGCAGAGTCATCTAGAATGTGGGGAGGAAACACTACAGATGTAAAGACCTCTTCATTCTAGGGAAGAGTACCTGCAGACCTGCAGCTGTTGACCTAGTTGTCCAAAGGAAGCACAGAAAGAGGTAGTACCTGTTGGATGCTGCAAGTACTTGACTCCATATTTAAAAACAATTTAAACACATGCTCACTCTCTCACACACACACTTGCACACACAAGTTTGCACACATATACATAGGCACATACTCACTTGTACTAGGTTTTTACTTTTAGGCCACCATGCAGCTCCCAAATCATGACATGGAGACTTATTATTATTAGTTATGAATACTTGGCCTTAGCTTATGCTTGTTCCATTAGCTCTTATAATTCAAGTTGTTTCTCTTCATCTATGTTATGCCTTGGACCTTTTTGCCTTTCTTTCCTTATGTGTATTTTACTTTCACTGCTTCTCATGTCTGTCTGGCAGCTGCCTGGCTTCTGGCCCCATGTGTGTCCCTCTCTTTCTCCCTCATTCTCACCTCTCATTTTTCTCTCTCAAGCCTAGATTTCTCCACCTACTTATTCTATCTGCCTGCTAGCTCTACCTATCCTTCTCCTGCCTAGCTATTGGCAGTTCAACTTTTTATTAGACCAGTCAGGTGCCTTAGGCAGGCAAGGTGAAACAGCAACACACCTTTACATTAAACAAATGCAGCATCTTTATATCATTAACAAAGGCAACATAAACAAATATAGCATACCGTCACATAGTTAAAGTAATATTCAGAAACATAAACAAATATAATACATCATTGCCTAGTTAAAATAATATTCCACAACATTTTCCCCATTTTGTCTAAACAAAAAGAAAGATTTTAACTTTAACATAGTAAGACTATATACAATAAGAATAGTTATCAAGTATAAACAAAAGCAACAATTTTTACATAATTAAATGCAGCATAAACAAATGTAACACAACTTTACATCATTAACAAAGGCAGCATAAATAAATGTAACTCACCTTTGCCTAGTTAAAATAATATTCTAACACACACACACACATACACACATGGTGCATGCTTGGAAGTTGGAGGACAAGTTGCAGGAGTTCTCTTCTTCCTGGAGATTGAGCTCAGGTCATTGGATTTGCTGCAAGTGCCCTTAACCTGTAAGACATCTTGCCAGACTGGTGCTCAGTACTTCTGCTAGCTTATTTTGCCTAGCACATTTCCAGGCATATTAAATCCCTGAAAATAGTATAACAAGCATTTATTCCAGTTACAGATGTATTAGTTTGAAAGTGATTTAAAAATATTTCCCCTTAACTTTTAAATTTAAAAGTCTAGGGAGTATCACATCACCAGGGAGGTATAGGCAGACGATTGCAGACTGGCACAGGAAGAGAACAGGCTGGTGAGAGCTGTTCCCTTCCCAGAAGGAACTGTAAGCACAGACGCATCTAAGAATTTATGCTTTTTCATTATGGCTGATGTAGCTAGCTTGGTTTATGTTAGACAGCATATTTGTTTTTTATTTAACTTGGGCAATATCTGTCTTAGGAAGAGGAAAATATGTAGTTAATTTCTAAGATTCTTATCAAAAGAAAAGTGAGATTTTGAGCTGAGCAGGCCCGATGTCACCTTCAACAGATAGAATTTCTGGTGATAAGCAGGTTTGTGTGATTCTGTAAGCTAGATTCTTTGGGATAACAAGAACATAATAAATTCAGGATGAGAAGGTAATTGATAAAAGACTCTGAACTGTGTTTTAATCATGGAATCAATTGCTTTTATACTTTTCCATTTTTATTTGCCATCATGAGAATTCTAAATGTTAAGGAGGTGTATTTTAGCTCTTGGTATTCTTAACTGAGCTGGTTTTGCTTTGTAAAAGTGAATGCATAGGAAACTTCCTATTGAGAAACCAGAGTTAGGGTTGGAGAGATGGATCAGTGGTTAGAACACTGGGTGCTCTTCCAGAAGACCCCAGTTCAATTCCCAGCACTCATATGTGGCAGCTCACAACCATCTGTAGGATCTAATTTCAGGGGATTTGATGCCCTCGTCTGACCTCTGAGGGCACCAGCCACAAAAGTGATACATAGACATACATGCAGGCAAAACACCCATACACATAAAACTAAAATCAAATTTTAAAGGGAGGCAGAGACAAGAAAGGAAGGAAGAAGACGGGACCAGATCAGACAGATACTGTGCCGGCTTGTCTTCCATGAAAGTTTCAATTCAACTTTGTAAAAAATTACTGACTGTTGTATTCTCTAAATAGTAAAACCCTTCTTCTCCACATGTTCAAATAACAAGCAAATGAATCTTGGTAACTAACTACCAATTTACTTAGATGGACCTTGTCTTCTAACTCATTCAGTTCAGAACTGTAAAAAGATCACTGAGCCTAGATATTAAAATTACCTAAGTTCTTTGCTATCTTTTAGTACAACTTAAAACACTGCTTATTTTGGAATAGAATCTTTCTGCAAAGTCCTAGCTGGTACCGTCAGTAGCATTTTAGAATACCTACATTTTGATCAGTTTTCTTCAAAAATATTTAAACATCATTATACCACTCCAAAACTTAAAGGACCTAATACTTCATTCTAAACAAAACAAACAACCAATCACCTAAAACAAGAACACTATAGCGGTTTTTTTTTAAATTTTATTTGAAGTAGCAAGAGTTGAGTAAAGCCATTTTGGACCAAGTCAATTATTGACTAATTAATGTAGTTATTGCATCCCTCTATGGTAAAGCATTTAAACCTTGAGTTGAGAGGTCTATGGCTTTTTTTAGTTTTTCTTTCTTAAATATCATAGTTTTTTTTGTTTGCTTTTTTGGGCAGTTGGTAGAAAAGTTGTAAGAACTACTAAACTGAAACACACCTTTTAAAAACTTATTTATTTATTTTTATTTTTTTGCCTAAGCTGTTGTTTACCAGCTGAGTGCCATCCGTGAGATGGATCTGCTATCTTCCTGTAGGACTGATTTATGTCCCCACACAGGCAGATTTACAGCCTTTATCTGTTGAACACTTTATGAATGACTGGTATAAGTCAAGGGTTGAATGAATATTTTTCCCTTTGAGCATAAATCTGTGATTGGGAATTTGATTTCTGAATAACTTTTGGTAGCCTATTTAAATTGCCATGATATACCAATTTTTCTGTACTTTGGTATGCCGAATAGCTAAAAATATACCCTAATACCACAGTTGCTTTTATGTTAAGTAGTTCTAGAATTCACCCACACCCTTCCCAGTCCCTTATGAATAATTTAATAAAGTAGAAACCAAACTCCATGAAATGAATTCCATTGACAGGAGTGAGCATCACCCTTTTGGAGAGAACGGGAAGATGACTGTTGTCATGTCCAGTATCAAAGCTCCTGTTGAGAAACATGCCTTCAATTAGAAGGAAAAGTACATAGAAAATTCCAGTCATTTCCAGGACATTTGAAGACTAGAACCTTTTACCACCTGCTCTGGGAACGTGTGTGAAGAGACAGCTGTGATCTATCAGATGCTGCCCTTCCTGAGCAGGAAGTGATGTCAAAGACAGGAGAGCAGGAGCCTATGTGAAAACGATAGCTAGAACCCGAGTGTGACTGCTGGTACAAGTCCAACCAACCAAAGGGTTAAAAATGTTTGGGGACAAACAGCTTCCATACTGAGCCTGTGCTAACCTTGCTTCTTGCTTTCCTCCCTAAACATTTTCAGTGAACAATTATTTTCATGTCACTTACTGATGTGGGATTCTCTTCTGTATGCTGTGAATACCATTGGTGAATAAAGAAACTGCCTTGACCTGTTGATAGGGTAGAATTTAGGTAGGCAGGGNCTGTGAATACCATTGGTGAATAAAGAAACTGCCTTGACCTGTTGATAGGGTAGAATTTAGGTAGGCAGGGAAAATTAAACTGAATGCTGGGAGAAAGGAGGCAGAGTCAAGGAAAAGCCATGTAGCCCCGCTGGAGACAGACACTGGGAACTTTACCCAGTAAGCCACAGCCATGTGGCAATACACAGATTACTAGAAATGGGTTAAAATAATACATAAGAGTTAGCCAATAAGAAGCTAGAGCTAATGGGCTAAGCAGTGATTTAATTTATAATACAGTTTCTGTGTGGTTATTTCAGGTCTGAGTGGCAGGAACGACCAGGCGGCCTCTCACAACAACTTACATTATGGAGAGATGACTAAAATGTACCAAAGGATGTGTGTAGGTCATACGCAACTCTCATTTCAAACCTCACTTATTGGAAGCTCCATTTTATGACAGGTATAGGTGAAGAAAAGGTTATTAGATGTATCGATTTAGCTTTGACTTCTCAGGTATATGGCCCTTTGTCTTCCTGTTGGAAGCAAGGGCTGTCCAGGCGGCCAGTGGTCCTGATTATTTTCAGCAGAGATTTCATGTTAGTAGGATGCATGTGCTGTGTTGGTTCTGCTACCCATATGTAGAGGGTCTGGGGAAGGAAAACAGCCTTGTGGGAAGAGACCAGCATGGGGAGCAATCACAGGACACTGGGCCAAGGGAGAAGGGGGGAGCCCCTTGCAGAACATGATTAGAATGGGCTTTAGGTGGCTCTAGACTTGGGCAGCCTGTTCATGTCCAGCAGTGCTATGTTTCTTTGTTATCTGGGCCTCAGCACTTTGCTCTAAATACTAAAGTGTGAAAGAGCATTCCTCCGAAGGCTGTTACAGGATTTGGGATTCGGTACGTTAACAATGTATGTGTAAAGCCCTTGACACAGTGCCTGGTATGTTTCATTCAACAAATGTCAGCAAAGTATCGCTTCAGTCTGTCGACTACAGCCATTCTCAGAACCCTTTGGCAGCTAGTCACCACCTTTGCTCAGTCGTACTTCTGATTTATTTAACACAATGTAACCTAAACTGTCCTCAAACTTGAGATCTTCCCACTGTAACCTTCTGAGTGCTGGGATTACAGGTGTGTGCCATCATAGCCAGCTTTTTCCAAAGATGCTTTCTTTTCTTCATTCTGGGCCACAGTTGTAGACTTTAATTTTCTGAGTGAATCCATTCAGTTCCTGTGTGGAGCCAGACTCTATAGAAACCCACCCCATAAAATATGACCAGTTTATTTTCTAAACTGTTGGCCCTCCCTGCCACTCTTCCTAAATCCTTTCAGTGGCTCTTTGCCATCTTTAAGGACCTTAGAATTAGCCCTCACCATTAAAGGTCTGAAAATTCCTCGGACTCCAGCCCTTGCCAGCCTTCCCTCACCTCCCAGTGGATGTTTGTGGACACCCAGCGCTCCAGGACTTACCGCCTCCTTCCTGCACGTGCAGAGATCCTCATTCTCAGTATTTCAGGGCTGTCATACTGCGGCATAAGTAGCACCTCGCCGAGCAATCTTAGTATGAAAAATGACAGTATTTCTAAGTCCTTTAAAAGTTTTTGTTATAATGTTAAAACTCCGTGAGCTGTGCCTAAATAGGGAAATGAAACAGTGGTAAAGACTCACATTGATTTAGCATGCCATAATGCACAGCATAAGAAATAGTGAAAGTCGGAGCTGCAGATGTGGCACAGTTGGTTAGAGAGCTTGCCTAGCATGCCTGAATTAGAATAGTCAACATGAGCAATGTGAACAGTGCCTGCCTTCTCTGTCTTGGGGTGCAGCTTGTGACATGGAGCAGGCAGTTTTTCCGTGTCCTGGTGAATTTCCACACTGCATTCTTAGTTTGGATCATGCTTTCAGTGTTATGTAGAATCATCTGAAGCTCCCTCCTCCTTTCCCCCATCCCCATCCCTTGATCCCTAATACTTTCCTTGGGGATTTGTTCATCTCTTTTGTTCACTTTTGCTCTTTGCTGAGTCCCTGTGGCTGCACACATAGTCTCTCCAAGGCTGGAGCTGCCCGTGTTCCTGCGTTGAGCTCTTTCCTCTTTAAGCTTGATTTAAGATTCACTTCCAGTGTCAGCAGGAATTCATTACCGTACTTCCATCTTTCTTGACCAGTCGCATCTTTGGATGGTCTGTTTTGTAAAGTGTTGGGTAGATTCATCTTTAGGAAATTTAGAAACAGCACAGCTCTGCTGTTTGCTGTCTCCAAGTGAGCTAAGATGCAGACAGCTATTTACTGATAGACTTTGACAAGATATTAATTTTTGTTTTTTGGAGGCAAGGTCTCATGTAGGCCAGGCTGGCCTAGAACTAATCTGCTCCAGCAATGTGTCTAAAGATGATCTTGGAGTCTTTTTCACCTGGGACCACTTTCCCAAGAACTGGGATTATGATCCACCAAGTTCAACTTCCCTTTTATTCTTTCCATGGTGATTTGTGTTCGACAGAGCTAGTGTGAAGTTGTCGTTTATGAAACTGCTCCCGACTGATGTGACATTTGAACCTTGCTCTGGGGGGAGAACTATGTTAACTGACCTGTCTGTGGTAGCTTGAGCTTATGCATATTGACACTTTGCAAAAGTGTGGGTTCCTTGTGTGTCACCACTATTTCACAAATGAAGGCATTGCATCTTGGGAGGGTTACTTCCCTGCCTTCACTCAAATACCTAAAGAGTGGCAGAAACCCATTAATGTAGCTGTCTGTCGGCCTTCAATATTATAAAGAGGCAAAATTTCTCTTTATGCGTCTTGTCAAAGAGAATGCTGATGGAGTCCGTAGTAAAACAGACTGCCTTGGAAAAAAACTGTCTGGATTTCTAATTAAATCTGTGACCAGTAGCAACTCTTCTTGTCTCTCTAGTTCAGCTTACCACACGAGATAGCAAGGGCTGGTATAAAAAGTGAATTATTGTTCAAATTTGCCAATAAACCTCTCTGACCAAGAGGTTGATTTTTTTTTTTTTTGGAATGAATCATGAATCTTTAGCCCTGTGCTGGACAGGACCAGTTCAGAACAAATAAATAAAAAGTCTCTGAGAAGGAATGATACATCCCAACTGTTAGTCAAGTGAGGAAAACTGGCTGATTGGTTCCCTGTGGCCATGCCTGTAAGGCTGGAGGATCCTAAGTGGCCTGCCCTCACTCATGGCTTCTCCTTTGGCCAGCTGGGAGCAAGGTCCATACTGCAGCAATTAAATTTATGGGGATATGGTTTGAGATCCAGACTGGCTTCTAAAATGTTGAGGAGACTCATTTGATTTAGGATGCAGGACAGCTGATATAACAAACCAATTAATACTCAGGCCCAGAAAACGATGGCTGAAAAGAAAATTAAGAAAAAAATCTTGTGACATTCTTTAGTACTTCCAAAATGCCAGACCTTTAGTGTGGCTCTTATTAATAATACAATTCTCATAAAAAATCCTGTTAGTAGGTGTCGTGATTATTATTTCAGAGATTAAGAAACCAAGTTAAGTGACTTTTCTGAGGTCGTAGAGCTAGTAAGTAATAAAGGTTCCCCACAGGCTCTTTTTAAAAAAAAAGTCACATAATTCTTAAGCAAAGGACATGAAGGTATTTGGGGAGTGAGTCTACCCTCTTTGATTAGGTTCTGCCCACTACATGGTCTTAAGATGGACCTTCTTTGTTGAAATATATTTAAAAATGCACCTTTGTTCCCAGGCCATATGCATATGCATATACACACACATATATACATATATACATATCTATATATATCTAATACCACTTTAAGTGACTCTATATATCTTTCTATTTCTAAAATGTATATAATTGTGTGGCTAGGGTGATGCTTAGTGGTTAATAGCATTCTGTCTTGCAGAGGGTCTGGGTTTCGTTCCTAGCATCCACTGGGCTGCTGACAACCAACTATGACTCTAATTTTAGGGGATTCAGTGCCTTCTTCTGGCCTCTATGGGCACCAGGCATGCATGTGGAACATATACTTATGTACATATGGGGGAAAGCATTTATATGCTTAAAAATAAAAATAAAATAAAATGTCTATAATCTTTAAGTAAAAAACAGAGAGAGAATGTCTCGGTTGTAAAACATGATTTCTAGGAGATTTCAGATGACTTTACTCATCATTGTCAGTCATCCAGGATAGGACTGTCTGTTGGAGCAGCCTATCTCACTGTGGGGAAGTGATTTCAGGGAGAGGAGACTGCAGGAGAGACGTGGAGCCTCCTAAGATGCAATAGTTGCCTCATTCCTCAAGTACCTTCACCCCACCCCATAAAGGCTCACAGCCAGCCTTTTCCTTCATCAGACCCCTCAGTTTCCCCTAGGAGAGAGGCTGCCCTCACTGTTTGTGTGCTAGTAAGCACAGTCCTATCTGCTGAAAGTCAGACTCCTGTCTTCCTGGTACCCTCTGTGTCTTTATGTGACATCAACACAAAGAGAAATCTAACAAATCAGCAATACATGTCAAGGTTCCCGAGACATCTCTTTGTTGTGACCCTGGGCTTACCATTGCTCCACACAAAGCTCTCCTTTGTTCATTAGCTTCCTTAGACCTCTGAGCACACTACTCTGGATGATGGCTAATGTGATTTTATAGCCATTTGCTTTCAGTGATCAGTGATAGATGCTAACAAGAATCTCTGGGACCCGATGCCAGAATCTTAAAGGAAAGGGTGATTGTGGCTCAGGCAGAGTTAGGGGCCCAGTGTTGGGCTTTTCTGGTTTTGGCTTTCAGTTATTATTAGTATTATTAGTTTTAGTTGGTAATGTTTTACTAAGAAACTGTACATTCTTGGCTGTCAAATGAAACTTTTCATGCCCAAAGTGTTCCTGATAAAGTTTTCAAGAAATGTAGTATACAGAAGGCCAGGAGCCAATCTGCTGTGAAATATATGGAATGCCTTCCTCTTAAGCCACTTTATCCATTACATAACCAGAATCCAAACAGCCTGCTAACCATTTGGGTAATTAATCTGAAATCATACATATTGGCATAGATTATGAAGAGTATACCTTTTAGTCAAATTCCACGCTGCTTCAGTGAAGTCGGGAAACTACCGAAGCTGAATATCAAATCGGCCTCTTAGTATTACGCTTGTATAGGCAGCCATGAGTGGTGAATGGAAAAATCAAACTTTTATGGTAATCTTCATTCTAATCCATTCTCAGTTCAGCCAGAGAAGCAGCATGGCCCAGTGGACTAAGGGGGGAGTGGGGAATTTGGAGCTTTGAGATATAATCTACTCTGCAACCCACTAGCTTTGTGACCTTGAGGAAGGACATTGGCCTCCTTCCGCTTCTTCATATGCAAAGTGGATCTACTGAGAAGAAAGGAAGGGGCTTCAGATTGAAGCAAGATGGACCATAGATACTATAGAGATGTGTGTAGTTAGGAAAATAATATCCCTGGAATTCCTTTACGACTCCTCACTTCTCAATGGTTAAACTGTGATTAAAAGAAATTCAATTTTTGGAGATGATTCATTTGGTAATGTGTTTCCCCAAAACTCACATGAAAAAAGACTCCTGTGGTCACATATTTGTAATCTCAGTTCTGAGGAGGCAGAAACAGGGGCATCCCTGGGGTTGGCTATTTTACAGCCTACATGATGGGTTCCAGGGCAATAAGAGACCCTGACTCAAAATAAAAAATGGTGGCCAGCACCTGAGGAAGGACACTTGGTTGTCTTATGGCCACCACATTTATGTGTACATATACACCTGTGCACATATACATCAAAAGATAGCCAGTAGATGGAATTTCTTTTTAAAGTCTTTCTTTGCTTTGTAGACTAATAAGTCTGTGAAAGATTAGCAAAGCAGTGTTTGTTAGGGAGCTGTTAAAGAAAGAAGAGCTCCATCCTCTAGGCATTACAGTGAACTTTTTCCCGGAAAGGAGCATCATTAGTTCCCATTCTGTTAGATTTTGGCTGTGGCATCCGCACCAGGACCATCATGTTGTCTTCGCTTTGTGACACTGGGGCTGAGTCGGCATGTCCTGGCCCATGTCATCCTGCCCCAGTCAAGAATGCCTGCAGGCAGTTTTACTTCATCTGCCACTGCTGCTGAATTCTGATGTCATGGTTTTGAAGGATTGACTTGTACCATGGCAATCCTATGCTTGCTTTCAAGTCAGCTCTCCAGGGGAAAAATATCCTTGTAGCTAACATGGAAGCAAGTTTAGAGTAGCACTGTGAACTAACAGTTTGTTGTAGTTTGTATTGAACTTATATAAGAGTTTTAGTTATTTAGAAGCATATTCTTGTGGGGAGGGGACTATACCTTGTCAGGTTTTACACAGAAAAGCCGTGTAAGTACAGAATGGCTAGGGACAGATATGATCTGATCTTTAATCTTCCTGGTATACACTGGCCTGTATCTACACAGGAGGTGGTGGCTTGGGTGGCTCACATTGAAGGTGCCTTTGAAATCATCCCCTTTTATAATACTAGTTTGCTTATAACCTACAGGCGATTTTTTTCCCCTTCCAAAAGAGATTCTCTTAGACCAATCTGAAAAATTTGTAAAGATGAACACTGCCGTTCATCCTTTCCTAGAAAGAAATTTAGTGGCTGAGCCTTATCCCTGTACAGATTCATAACCTGTTATTACTAACTTGTAAATATTCATTTCTGGAAAAGACTGACTAGAATTCTTCAGGGTTCTTTTAGATTGGTGTTGAAGTTCCTATCTGATTTAAGCTAGCTTTTCTTTCAATTTACAGAGAGGCTTTCCCAGACAAGGGTTTGTCTTGATTCAAAATGTCTCCCCAAAGATTCTGGGCAGCTTAGCTCAGCGGTCACTACTTGCTTTAGTGTAAACTTCACAGTTTTTAGAAGCTCAAGTGGTAGAGCACCTACCTGGAATCCCCTTCCCCTCCCCATTCCTGAGGGGCTGGGGTGTGGCTCAGTGGTAGAGCCCCTGCCTAGAATCCCCCAGT
>LOEQ01001274.1:72653-86602 GCA_001685075.1 Bramus lutescens
CCTTCCTTCCTTCCTTCCTTCCTTCCTTCCCGCCTCTCTTTCACATGTGAATGTGCATGTATGGAGGTCAGAGGATGACCCATGGGAGCTAGCTCTTTGCTTCTGTCATGTGGGTCTTAGGGATTAATTCCAGATCATCAGACTAGGCAACAAGCACCATAGCCCACTGAACCACCTTACTGGCACTACTCACTTTTCTTATTGGTTAAAATGTGGGAATTATGGGGCCACACAGTAGGCATGCTTTAAATAAGCAGTTTCCAATGTGATATGAAGCAGTTCTAGTTTTTCTACATCAATGCCAACACTTGATAGATCTGTCTTCTTCATTTTAGCAGTTGTCCCGAATGCATAGAAGTAGATTTTCATGTGCTATTTGCAAAGCTTTCATGGCTGATCCTCGTAGTACTGTTTGACCATTACACAGCACAAGCAGAATGGTGCTGGATTATCACCAATTAACTACAATCCCTAAAAACAGATCGCAATATGCGTTGTCCTTGAGAGTGGGTCTGTTCTGCCTCTGAGGACACTCTCTTAGCTGGATACTCTACCTTTTGAACTAGGGTGGTGGTAGAGGTTCTGAAGTCAGCCTTCCTAGGTTCTGATAACCATGCAGCTGTGAACTTTGCAAATATTTCTGTTTTGTCAACCAGTCTAGAACACAGTAACAGTGACACAGAAAGGCTCCCAGTGAGGACTCACCTGGGTTTAGTGCTCTTGGTACAGTTTGTGTTCTCAGCACAATATTTCTTTCTGGTTGTATGTTCCAGTTGTCACTGGTGGCCATGGAGTCAGTGACCTGGCCCTGTTCTGCCTTCCTTGTATGATTTGTTCTGATCACCCTGTCTCACCTTCCTGTCTCCTCTGATTCTTCTGACCCTTTCACCCTATGCAGACTTCTCTTTCACCTCCATAGTACTTTCTGCCTGGCACCCTGCCCTCAGCCATTACCAGTGCTTCCTGGGTGATGAGGGGAATCATGCTTCCTTAAAAACTATAGACAACTCACCCACATCCGAACTACTTTTTAAAAAGTCCAAAATGGCTTTCTCTGTTCTGAAGTAAAGTTTTGGGGTTATGTCTTTAGCACGTAATTAAGAAAGTTCCAAACATTTTATGTCCTACATAGCAGCATTGAGAGTATTTAATAAACATTGACAAAAAAATTTTTAGCCATGGGGTAGGTCGTATTCTGCTGATTAACAATTCATTTTGTTTAGCTGTGGAATGAACTGTCAGTGTGAAAGCTAGCAGTGCTTATTTCTGATAATTTTGGAATAGGAGTAAGACAAAAATACTCAACAGAGATAATGGCAGCTTGAAAACCCTTTATGCCAAATATATTAAAATTTGAAACAGTGGAAGGCTAGAATCCAAATTCAGGAGTAATTAACCAAAATAGTTGACAGATGTCAGCCATGCTAATAAAATTTGTATACCCTGAATATTTCCCAGCTTGTAATTAACGCACAGATGATGTGATCTGATTTTGTCACTAACTGCTTATTAATGAAGGAGATGATGACTGGTTACGAATCCACAGTGCTAGCTGCATATCGAGTTTGAGCATTTCCCACTCAGCTGGCACAACTAGAAGCCTCAAGGCTTGATTCTGGCTTGATCTGTGCTTACTCTCCTGATCTGTGATTGTCAAAGGGAAACGGAATGGGTTAACTCCAGCTCCAAGTAACCTTGAGATTAGTTCTTTTTATTTGATGGTCAGTTAGCGTGATGGCTTTTATTTTTGGATTCACCGTTGTTAATAGATTGCTGTCATGCTAGTGGTGTCACCACTGAAAGTTCCATAGTAAAGCACAAACAAGTAGTTTCACGTTCAATTAAAGCCGAGGAGAATGTAATCCTTCAATGACTCGAAGACTTGAGTGCAGAGTTTTAGTAAGAGAAATGAGCATTCAGTAATCAAGCAGTACTGTCATCAGCTACAGTGCTACCTACTTTAATTTCAGAGACCTCCTGGAGACTAAGCATTAGCGCTACCTAATTCAGGTGGCTGTTGAACTTGTAGACACAAACAAGAGGTTGCGTCTGGTATGTTTCACTTCAAAGCATGCACTCACAAGTGGCAAAGAGTCCTCACTCCTGGTACCATTCATTTGCTCTCCCAACCAGGGTTTATCAAGCGCTTCCTATAGGCTTGATGGTAGACTAAGTGATGAGTCACAGTCTTCAGCACCCCTGAGCAGCTCACACTCCTCCAGTGAAGCTAAACCTACAATAGTCATGTCAAGTGGGACTGTCCTGAGGGTTCTACCAGCTGGGTACCTTGTATTACTGTGCTGGCTGGAGGTCTAGCCAGGCTTCTTTGAGGATGTGAGGTGTGAATTGTGATCTCCTGCTGACCAGGCGAGAAGGGAGAGGGAAGGGTATAAGCAGAGGACCCAGCTTGTACAGCACCCATGTGGTGAGTCTGGATACTTCGTAAAGGCTCTAAAGGCTGAATCAGAAGAGGAAGGGTGTCAGTTTCACAGGGCTCTGAGGAGGTAGCTGAGAACCAGAGCCTGCAGTGTCTGAAGCTGGGGCCTCATTCGAAGAGCAGTAGGAAACCCTGGAGGAGGTTGAGGAGAGGAGGCAGTGTGATCCCATTATGTGCTCTCTGTAGCTCGCATTGGGAAATGTCCGACAATGAGCCAGACAAGTTGTGGGCTCGAGCAGTTAGGAAGAGAGCTGACTTGTCTTGCCAATAAGCATGGAAGCCTGACAAAAAGCAAAAACGATCTCAGACACGGATGTGCAGCTCCTGCCAGTGCCAGCTCTCTAGCACGCCGCCTTCCAGCAAACTTTCCATCTGCTGTGCTCTGCTTTCTTCTCCCTGCCCCAGCCAAAGCGCAGGTTACAGGATGGAGCTCAGGCAGCAGGCTTGCTTCCCTCTTGGAGTGCTCTCCCCAGGACAGTGATCTTGACACTGTTTCTTTACCTGCTCTCCAGTTTCCTGTTTAACTTTTATAATTGGGCATTTCCAACTTACACCTCCTCAAAGTCACTTTTGTCCCCTGTGACTTTGTCCCCTGTGTGATTAGCTCTCTGTGTTCCCATCTCCTTTCTTCACCTTTCTCCACAGTTCCCTCCTGTCTTTCTTACTCTTTTGTATTTCTCTGGGAGAAGCAGGCTTAATATATATTTGTGGAGTGAGCAGATTAATTGACACAAGGATAGCAGAAACTGATTCTAAAGAGAGAATCTTTATTTTTTTTTACAAGAGAACTGTGGTTTTCAAAGTTGTTATTTTTATTTACTACTGCACTTATTTATTTATTTATCTATCTATTTATTTATGAGAAAAATTCCCACTATTTATTCTAGGCTTTCCTCAAAATACTTGGTGTTCTTCGTGTCTCAGCCTCCTTGGAGCTGGGATCAGAGCCTCAAGACTCCACACCCAACCACAAAGTTATATTCAGAGAGACCACTAGGATGTTTAATCTTGACTGTCAACTTGGCAGGACTTAGAATCCCCCAGGAGAACACACCAACAGGGTGGTCTGAGTACATTTCCAGAGATGTTTAACTGAGCTGAGAAGACCCATCCTGAATGTGGGCAACACCATCTGTTGAGCTGGGGTCCTGGGCTAAATAAAAACAGTGCCAGCTGAGCCCCAGCATCTATCTCTCTCTACTTCCTGACACAGATGCCGCGTGACCAACTGCCTCCTGCTCCTGCCATCATGCCTTTCCCGCTGCAATGGGTTGTGGGCATGAGCCAAAATAAACCTTACTTCCTTAGGCTACTTCTTTTTCTCCCTCGGGTGTTTTGTCACAGCAACAGGAAAAGTAGCTAACATGACCCCCAGGTCAGGATGCCTTCTGCGGCTTTCACTTGCCATCTTCTGCTCTGCGACCTTCCCCAGCTATGTGTTTTTCTCCTCTGCAGTCAGTCAAGGTTGCTCTCCTAGGCCAGGGTCTAGCTTGGTTTGAAGGAGGTCCCTAGTCTTCAGCAGGATTCCCTACGTGCCCAGTGACTTCACCTGCCACACATGGGTAGTAGCTGGGAGAGCCTGTGCCTGCCTGTTGGAATATTCTCAGTGCACAGATGCACATCACAGAGCAGGCCACAGGAAGTCAGAATTATGTCGAGTAAATCATATGGAGAGTTAGGAGGAGAGCAAGCAAAACATGAGGTGTGTGCCATACTGAGCAAATAAGATAGATAAAAATGCAATATGGACATCATTAGAATTAGTAAGCATGCTTGTGAATACTTGGCAATAGTGGATACTTCGCCATGTATTTTTAAAGTTTACTTCCTGAAAAGATACACTGTTACATTTTTATAGCTTATGAAAGAATTTATAGGAATAGTCTACAAGCTGTATTTGTGTTAAAATTATTGGCTTTGTGAGGGATTCAGAACTCTGCTAACAATTGGTATGGTGAAGGTTCCATTTATCAAAGTGGACCAACACAATATGGCCCTAACAGGAATGAGCAGACATGCATTCACAACAGCAGAAAAAAATTAATGACTCAGAGTCTGGTTAGGATAAGGGAGTTAAGCTTCGGGAGGATTTTGTGCTTCTTCTCCCCTGGAAAGTCAGAATGAAAACTTGTTTGTTCTGGCTTATTCTCTTGAGTGACATTGGGGAGCATGCTTCTGACTTCTTTCCAAGTGGTTGGAGGCTACGAAGAAAGGATAGATCGGCACAGGGACGGCCTGGTGTCCTTCACTGGTTGTGAGAGTGGCAGCTACTTACATGGTTGTAGAGCCAGTAAGAACCAGGAGACTGACTTTGTCAGTTTCAGTGTGTGGTCCTTGTTGCCTTACTTGGAAGTGCATGCTCCCCTCTGTTTATGATATAATTGCCCTCAGTGTTTCTCCCACATACGTCAGACCATGCTGCAAGTTTGGTCTTAACCATCAAATGAAAGTTACAGGTCTCAGAAGAACGTGCCCTGTGCTTATCCTGTGCTTACTTATATTTTTTGCTCTGTCTGTTTTTTTTTTCCCTCTTGTTCCATAATGCTCGGAGTCTTTGGTTACTTCCCATCATCAGAACTTTCTCTCGACATTCTTTCAGGATTGGTTTGCTAGGGAAAGCTTCTTTTCATTCTCTTTCAATTGAGAATGCTTTGATTTCCTCTTGGAGCATGAAGGATAATTTTTCTGGATATATACTTAGTAGTTTGACAGTGTTTCCTTCAGCACTTGGGTAATGTATGTCTTTTTTCTGACTATCTTGTGTCTGATGAGAGGGTCTCCACATTTTGAACCATTTATTCTTTTGGGGTTTTAGCTAACTTAAAAAATATTTCTCTCTCTCTCTCTCTCTCTCTCTCTCTCGTGTGTGTGGGCAATGTACAGGTGACAGACTGAGAACAAATCAGTGAGAATTTCTCCTTCTACCATGTGAGTCCTGGGGATGCCTCCACCCACTGAGCCATCTCACTGGACATGAACTGTGTATTCTTTAGATAATATCTCATTTCTTTCTCAGAGCTTCCAAGACACTTGATTTGTCTTTAGTTTTCCAGTGTTTGTGTTTACCCTCCTGAGGTTCACTTCGCTCTCTAAACTGGGACTACCCTTCAGTCCTATGTGTTCTTTCTTTTGTTCTCCATAGTTGAGTCCATCCATTGAGTATTTTATCTCTGTATTATCTTTCACATCTATAACTTCCATTTATTCTCTCAATTTTTGTTATTCTTGAAACTCTTCATCTATTTGTTTCAAGTGTATTTAAAAATCATTTGAAAATTACAGGATAATTCTTTGAAAGTTTTTTATTATTATGTATAATAGAGAGTGTGGGCGTGCCCATGCAATGGTGTGTGTGTATGTGTGTGCACACATGGGGGGGCATCATAGGATAATGTTTGAGTGTCTTCCCTAGAGTGCCAGGAGTCAAATTCAGGCTGTTAGACAATCATGATAGTGCTTTTACCCACCGAGCAGTCCTGCCTGCCATGTTTGTTTTTTTGAGGCAGGGATTCCTTATGTAGCCTTGGGTGGCCTGGAACAACTCATTCCTCCTGCCTCTACCCACAAGTGCTGGGATTATAGGAGTATACCACCATGCCTGTTATTTTCTAGAAAATTCCATCATCTTCCTCCTCTTGGTATTGACATCTGTAAATGTATTTCCTAATTTGGGATCCCCCTCCACTTTTTTGATTTAACAAATGATTTTTTTAAAATTCTAGACATTTTAGGTATTCTAGATGCTTAAACCTTATTGGATGGTCTCCTTAGAAACTCTCTCTCCCCACATACACACACATACATACACACACATATATACACATACATAAATATTGTGAAGTGGGGGCACCCTTGTGATGCTGCCAGATTTAGGATGAGGATAGTTCATGACTCCTATTCCACCTTTGTTGAGACCCAGAGCTCTCCTCACTGCTGTCATCTTGTCTGTGAGCGGGAGGTCACCTTGTTACTGCTCCCCATGAAGCTTTCATTGTCAGAGCAGGTGGAGAGACTTCCTTGTTGTGGGATGCTGGCGAAGTTCTCTTTTACAGCTCTACTGGGAGGCATGGAGAAGGGCACCTCTTGCCTATCAGGAGGCAGTGGAGATAATGGTAGGGACATGGTGTGGAGAGAGGAGGGATATGATAAAACTGTGTGGCAATGAGCGCCAGACTCCTTTGCCTTTTCTCATCACTCCAGGAGGTAGAAGAACACAGTGATCCAGCAGAGAAAGGGAGGGAGTCTGGGCTGCCATCTTGCTTTGCTAAAAGGATTGCCAAGGAAGAAAGTTGTTTTGTATTTTTATTTTCAAATTTCATGTCTTTGTAGCTTGGCTTTTATTTTTGGTGCTTTGACTGGAAAGAGAAATTTTTTTCCCCTAGGAGTTTTTGGTCTGCTCTTGATCCTTGGTGGATGCCATCTTCTTCAGCACTGTCTTAATTACTTTCCGGTTTCCATGACAAATACCATGACCAAGCCAAATTATAGAAGAAAGCCATTTAATTGGGGGCTCAGGGTCCCAGAGGGTTAGAGTCCATGACCATAATTCAGGGAATCTGGCAGCATACAGGCAGGCTTGACACTAGAGTCGTTACTGAGAATTTACATCTGACTCACAAGCTGGAGGTGGTGGTGGCAGCAGGGTGGGGGTAGGGTGGGTGGTTTTTGAGAATTAAACTGAGTCTGTTACAGTGGGACACACTAGGTAACAGGGAATGGCATGGGCTTTTGCTACCTCAAAACCAAAGCCCACTCCCAGTGACATGCCTCCTTCCACAAGGCCACACCTCCTAATCCTTCCCAAAGAGTTCTACCATCTGGGGCCAGATATTCAAATCCATGAGCCTATAGGGTCAGTCTTGTTCAAACCACACAAACATCTCATCTGGGATAAGACCAAAAGAAAATACAGGGACCATGCCCTTGCATGATAGTCACACCCCCGGGGCTTCTCCCTCCCTGTGGTTGCTCTTTTGTCTTCTGTACACTGCCCAGATGTTTTTTAGCTGCACATATGGCAAAGAAGGGGGGGCATCTATACAGCTTTGCTGAGAAGACAAAATTTGGTAGCTTTTAAAATTATTATGTTTCTTTCAGAGTAGTATTGAGTCAGTTTTGACTATACTGGTTTTATATCTTTAGTGGGTTTTGGTTTTTGAGATTTTTTTACCTTAGATATAAATCTTAAATTTTGTTAATTGACATTACTGTAACTTGTTGATCACTTGCTCTGGGCTTGGCAAGCTGTCTCCTTTCTCTAATCTCTGCAAAAGCTTTAGTAGTAGGTTGTGCTCTGTGTTTTGTGGGTATGAAATCCAAGGCTCCTGGAAGCACATTAACTATCCCAATCATGAAATTAGGAAATATTAGGTTATGAGCCGAGAGCCATATTGTTTTAAAATAGTTAAACTTTGTTTCACATAGTTGCAGGAAGTTGAATAAAGCCTTAGAGATGGCATATATTCCACGAGCCCCTCCCCCAGTTTCTCATAGTTTTTTTTTTAATTTGGCAAATGGTGTAAATGCCATCTTAAAAGACAGTCTGCATAAGAGCCACTGAATATACTCCAGAAGCTTTATCCTGTTAGTTATTGGGATCAGTACAATTCCCTCGAGCCTCTATGTTTAATTTCCTTGGGTAGATTTTGCCTAGTACGTGATAGCATAGTGTTTGTAGAACAAGCTAATGATGACTTTAAACAATAGTTGTTTTCACACAAGATTAAACTCCATTATGATTAAACCCCTAAGAAATAAATATCATCAAGTCGCTGTGCCATGTAAAGCTTAGTTACTATCCCGGGGCATTTGATTTAAGCTTCAGGTGTTTCTGCATGTTGAGCTGGGTAGCCACATGGGCTTGTCTGTGAGATTGTCGCCTTGTTGTGTGTTTCTTATCCTCAGCATCCTTCTCAGACTGAGCAGTTGCTTGGTCCATCTCTTCATGTACCACATAAGTGATAGGACAGCATTGAAGGAAAATGCTGAGAAAAGAGCAGCTGAGCTGCACGAGGGGAGATTTAATGGAGCGATCTGTAATATCAATGAGCTGGATGGGCAATGGTTTTAGGTTCATAGTTTTCTGCAAAGGATGTGTGATAGAGTTCTGAACTTGAAATCTCATTACAGTCTCCATGTAGAGGCAGAATAAATCTCATTAGAAAGACTTCTATATGCAGCATGGCTATAACTCAGTGTTCTTTCACATCTGTTCTCACGTGTTAAATATCGTACATTAACCTACATTCAGGGAGATAATTTTTTGTCTTTGATATTTTCTTTATTTAAAAAGTTAAGTAACCCAGTTGTAACAGCGGAAATATCTATGGAGCAGACCTTTTCTCTTGCAGCCTGTGCTCCATCCTTCCTGCCTGCAGTATGAACGTTGTAGCATGTACCTTTTCACATCCTTATCCATGCTCAGACAGCCACATGTGAGTTCTCCCATATGCATCATACATCTACAGGACTTCAATAATGATTACATGCCTTATAGGTGGGCCTCTATGCACACTCATCTGCCAATGGCTTCCCTCCCTCTCATTCTTCCGGGACAGTAGCTATAGATGGGTCATTTAAAGTTAACTGGAGTATGTTCTATGGTATGGATGTGCTAATTTACCCACTTACTCGTTATTGATGAACATTTGGGTGGCCCTTGTGGGGTTTTCTCTTTGTTTCCATTGCAGTGCCAATGTCTTTACTTGCATGTCTCTGTTCTTGTTGAATAATGGTTTCATTTCAAGAACGTAGATTTTTGGTAATGGCATGGATAGGTCAAAGGAAATGTGTGCTTAATTTTGCATACATACTGATTGATTTCTTCTCTATTTATATTTCTATATTATAGAAATATCTATTTCTATGTATTTCTTCCTACAGTTTGAGTTTTTGAGAGTATTGTAAGATCCTTACAACACCTTTAACAGCACTGCCTACTGATCTTCTCACCTAATGGGCTGGGTGAAAATGGGAACTCATTGTTGATTTAAACTGCATTTTTTTGAGTGGTGTGAAACTGAATGTTTTTCATGTTTGTTAACTGATTCAGTCTTATCTTCTGTGAATTTCTTTCTTATATATGGTACCTAGTTTTCTGTTGAATTGTCTTTTATTTATCAATTTGTAAGACTACTATAAATGTTGCAGGTAACTCTGTGATGGCTATTTCATTCAAATTTTCTAAGTATGTGTGTGTGTGTGTGTGTAATATATGCCTGTGTGTGTGCATATGTGTATGTGTGTGTGTGTGTGTGTGTGTGTGTATAGGCCAAAGATCAACGTAGTTGTCTTTTTTGAGACAGTCACTCAGTGAGCCAGAGCTCCAGGAATCTATCTGTCCCCTCAGCATCCTGTCCTCCACTCCTCAGTGCCATGGTTGCAGACTCACATCTGCATATCTGACTTTCCATGAGTTCTAGGGTTTGAACTCTGGACCTCATGTTTTCACAGTAGGTACTTGCCAACTGAGCCATCTTCCCAGCCCGAATTCTCTTCATCTTTTTCTCCAGCAAGTGACTTTGCAATTACGGCTCTTGAATATGTATATAAGTCATCAACTTTCCCGCCCCTGTCATAATGCTTTTCCAGCCCTCCTTAGCTCTATAAAATATCACCCTAAATTCTCCTATCCTTTTACTTTTATGTGAGAGTTTTTAATTTACCTCAAAGAGTCTCTGGTTTGTGGTGAGATGTAGAAGGCAAGCTTTGCTTTCCTGGCTGTCTAGCCATTTATTATGCTAATGCCATTTAGTAAACAGACATCCTTTCTGCTCAGAATTTAAATGCCACGAGTATTTTTTAAAAATATTTAAATGATTACATTTCTTCCCAAGCTTAACCCATTTTCAGTAAGGTAATGACTTTTTAAAAGCAGGATTTAGTAAATTGAAAAGGTTATTTCTCTTTGCTCAAAATGTCAGATGCTACCTGATACTCTTTATTGTTGCTGACTAAAATTGCAGTGCAGGAAGGATTATCGCTGTGCACAAATCCACAGTCAGGATGTAGCCTCACAGTTTAAAGAATGGGCTAAAGGGGGGGGGGTGGTAAATTTGGGATAGTCATCCAGTCTTTCTTCAAAAGCAATGGTAGGCAAACACTGTGAGGAAAGGCATCAATAAGAAAGCAGGCCTTCTTATTTTCAGATTGGTGAGAGAGGAGGCTTCATCCGAGTTTTTCTCCTCTCGTGACACATGCCATACAAGGGTGGCTCTGCAGATAGGACTGGATGAATGCTTGGTCCTGGAGAGCCTCAAAGTTGCACCTGTCGGGAGCTCTGGAGCCAAGCCTCCTACTTTGCACTTTTATTTTGGGTTCACATTTTCCGTATTCCCTGCACAGAGAGAGCAGATCCAGATACAGCCAACTTTCATTCAGTGTGGAAATAAGTATCTGAACTGGTGCTAAAATCTTATGCTCCCCAGATCTTCTTGTTGAGGAATGTCAGTTGGATTTATCTGCCATCATACATGTGATGAAGTAGCTTCAGTATGTCTGTCTCATCAGAAGGGGGCTAGAGGAATTGTATCCATTACAGATTTGAGAGGATTTCGGTATCTACAGCACTGTCATCATGACAGAGCTTTGTCGTACTTAGACATGGATTGTAGAGTACAAAGGACTTTTTGCTGAACAGCTTGAATGTCAAGCAGTAGGGACATGGACAAATGTATGATGCTGTATATCTAAAGAAGGGATATTATGTGGTCATTAGATAGCGTTTTTGATGAGCCTTTATTGTAGGTAAATATTCTTTCAATCCTGTTGCACAATACAAGAGTATCTATAGTGGCTGTCCAACCTTTAAACTCAAAAGGTGCCAAGAAGCAGGGATGACTCCAGGGATTCCTTTGCTCATTCCTTTGTTTTGTCAACAATTATTTACTATATGTCAGCTCTGTGAGGCTCCAAGGAGCTAAAACAAACAGCAGTCTTTACCCTTTTAATTTACAAGGTAGAAGACGATTAGGCATCCTAGCAACGCTGAGCATTTAACAAGTGCCTGCTCAGGACATTGTGAGAATGCAGAAGAGAAGAAGAGGGTTGATAGGCCCTCCTGGAGTATGTTGACAGTAAGGACAAGCTAAGAAAAGAAAAAAGAAAAATAAAGGATTTACCCAGGCAGCGAGGTGAGGAGGATTCTCAAAAGGAGGGAAACTTCCAGATAAGGGTGGATAGTGACTGCACATGCTAAAAATAGCTGCCTGAGCCTTGTGAAGTTCTGGAAGACACAGCCCTTTGTATAAGCACACTTACCCATGTGAGGGATGATGTGGGGAGTTTGGTAGAAAGAAAGCTCACATAGAACTGGAGATGCACTTGTTCTGAGGGGCCTTCAGGTAGCAATGAGCTCAGCTCTGCTCTGAAGTGGAGCAAAGCTTGGATGAGGTGCTGTGGACCCACAGCAGCATATCTGGGTGAGAGATGCTGTGGGTGAATGAATGGGACCCTCTAGGAAGTAGCATTGCTCAGCTTGGGGTGTAAAGAGAAGAAGAATATCCACAGTGACACCCAAATTTCTGGCTTGGAACAAGTGGGTGTATAGAGATTTGGTCCATGAAATCAGAGGGAGAGGTGAGTTTGGGGATAGAAAGATACTGCATCCTGTTTTGTACTTTGATTTGAAGCCTTTAGCCAGTGGGGAACTGGACCCGTGTGACCCGAGAATGTGAGAGCACCAGAGAGCTGATGCTGTCAATCAATATTAGGAGTGGTTTTTTAACGATGGGGAAATAGGAAATCTCTACACAGTATCAGCTCATGGGAGAAGATGAGGACTGTAGGACTGGTGGCCAAGGATAAAGCTCCCAGGAAGGTGGCTAAGAAGGGGCAGCCCAGAGGCAGGCAGGAAGCTGGTAAAGCCGTTTTGTGCAAGGCAGAGGGTAAGGAGGCTTTCCAGCTATGTCTCTTCAGAGGTGTCTTTTGGACCTGGCAGCAAAATGGCTGTTAGTGATGCAGGCAGGGGACTGTCTTGAAGTGTCACGGAGAGATGGTGGCTCTCGGGCTGAAGAGAATGAGGTGAAGCAGAGAGAGCACGTTGTGTATTTTTTTCCTTTGGGTGGGCTTGCCAAGTAGATAGTGAAGTAGCTAGAAAGCCATGACACGAAGTGGAGAGGCAGCCGTGTTTAAGATGAGCGAGATTTGCACAGTATCCTTGTAGTGTGGGAAATGGAGAGAGTGGAGTGTAGGAGACAAGGAAGGCAAGGAGGGAGCAAGAGCTCTAGGAAATGAACCAACTCTTCCCCTGAGCCAAGAGAGGAAGAGGGGAGCACGGATGTGAGGACAGCTGGGTGTGGGTCAGGGAAAGGATTGGGTAACTGTATTTTTCTTAGAATTAACAGATACTTTCTGAGGAAGGCCCAATCCCAGTCAGGGACTTGAGGGATCAGAAAGGGTGGTCTGCAAATGATCACTGTCCAGGGTCCCACCACTGAGTCAGAGGCCGTATCAGAACCAAGCAGATCGCATTTCACTCCCATTACGCATCACTGTGTGAGATGTTTATGGTGAGCATCTGTTTAACAGAGAACAGAGTGACTTGCAGAAGCCTGAGCTATAGTAAATATTTGATTAACAATACACATTTGAAATTAAACAGCTCTGCCCGCCTCCGTGGGTTCTGCTCTGCCAAAACCATTTGGTTTTTCTCAAAATGTTCACATTGCTCTTTCTCTCAACTAACTATAAACACTTAAAAGCCAATTGTATACGGCCTGTGAAGCCAGTAGAGTCCGGGAGAGGATTAGAGTGCATACAGGTGCTGCTTTGGGCTGTAGCCAAGAGCACACACAGGCCACCGATGGGATTGTTAGCAGAGCATGCTGGCTCTCTGTTCAGAGTGCTAGTATATTGAATTTTTTTTTCGAGAGAAAGTAATTTGTTGATAACTCATTAAAGTGAATAAACTTGTGTTTTAGAACCAAGAACAGAAGATGGAACCTTCCATGAATTAAGTCATATAAAGTTTCAAGGGTTATTTAAGCTGACTTTGGTGATTAAAATAAATTATGGATGCTTTGTTGCCTATCAGCTCAGCATATTTTGGGCATTTGTTATGCCATTTTTCTTTACAGAACAGTTAGGATTTAATCTCATCTCCTCAGAGTAAATGGTTGCTTTATTAAGGGCCTGGAGGATGCTAGCTGTCCCAAATTCTTAGATGCTTATTCTGTTTATTGCCTTGGTTGAGAGCCTGGTTGCTTGCTGTCACTCTGGAAGCAGTGACTGATAGTTGAGACTGACAGGTGGTGAGTGCTGTCTCCTTACATTAGTTGCAGGAACTTATTAATTTGCTTAGGAATCAAGAGGGAATTCTACTATTATCATCTCCAGAATAAAGCTTCACCCTGTGACTGTTAGCTCTGAAATGCTATAAAGTAATGAAAATACATTAATAAGGAGTTGAGTCCTTCACAACTAAAATGTCACATTGAGAAAACTGCTAGCTTTGAAATTCTTTTTTTTTTAAAAATATTTATTTATTATGTATACAATATTCTGTCTGTGTGTA
>LOEQ01001274.1:89042-107000 GCA_001685075.1 Bramus lutescens
GAGGGGAGGAGATGGAAATTTTTAATAATAATAATAAAAAATAAATCTAAAAAAATATTTATTTTACTTTTGATCGTGTATGTGCATGTGTGTCTATGTGTCTACTCATACAAGTTAGTGCAGGGGCATGCATAAGTCAGAAGATGGTGTTGGAGCTCTTTGTGAGCCACCTAACATGGGTGCTAGGAAACAAACTCAGATGCTCCGTAAGAATACTACAGGCTCTTAACTCTCTCTCCAGCCCCTTGAGACTGATTCTTTGAGGATTTCAAAGTAGAGCTGTCTTTCAGGCTTTTAACAGCAAATATAAATCTGGATGAGATCCAATGAACCAACTTTTCCTCTATGGGCTTGATTTTAGTGTTAGCTATAAAAATTCTTATGTTTTTGAGACAGAGTCTCATGTAGCCCTGTTTGACCTGTCTGCCTCCACTTCCACAGCACGAGGATTACAGGTTTTGGCATCCAAACCTAGTTTCACTCCAAGAACTACTTACTTGTTCTATTCCTATGGATGTCATTCCCCCTCTTCTCATAAAAACCCTGTAATATTAAGTTTTACCCTTAAATCCTTGGTTCATTGGGGTTTATTTTTGTGTGGGATACAAGATTTAGGCCAAGTCTCTTTGTTGTTTTTTCTTGGCCAATGTCTCTCCAATTGTGGCAGCACTCTTGTTGGAAGCCATTTGTCACTATTTTTTTTTTTGCAACTTTGCAAGGTTGTGCGGAGTATATTCACGTGTTTATACTGTTAGGATGTCTGTCCTTCATTGATCTGTGTTTCTCCCTCCATCACAAAGGGCAGACTAATGGGCAAAGCTGTGATGCAGGCCCACTGTCTCCTTTCTTGTCAGTTCTTTGCCTTCTTATATAAATTTTTAACTAGACTTGTCTATATCTCCAAATTTCATGTTGGAATTTGTGTGTGAATTTTAGAAAATCAAAGGACCAGTTTGGAGACTTGACATTTCCTGAGCAAAAGTTTGCTTACCACCAATCCTTTTGTTTTTCCTTGTCTCGAATGTTTTTATCTGTTCATTCCTCAAGGGTAATAATTTCTTTGATAGCAAACTCTTGGTTGATATCATTTTTCCTTTTAGATCTTAAAATAAATGTGTTGGAAATCTTGTGGCTTTCATGGTTTCTGTTGAGATTTCTGCTATTATTTGAATTGTTATTCCTCTCAACGTAATATGCTGTTTCACTGAATTCAATAATTTTTTCTTTTTCTTTCATTTTCATTATTCTTGGTATGGATTCCTTAGTGTTCACTTAACTTCTTGACAGTACAATTCAATGTGTTTTGCTAAATTTACAAATTATTTAGCCATTCTTTCTTCCAATATTCTTTTGATCCCTCCAGCTTTTGTGCTTTTCTTTTGCAAGAGAATATATAATATTGTTTGTGTGTTCTATGATTCTGTGATCACTGCTTTAAAGTCTTTGGCAAAATCCAGTCCAGCACATGTGTCTTGGTGTCAGTTGATGGCTTTTCTTTTCTCACACCTATTTTCTTGGTATTTGGTATGTCTGTGATTTTTAAATGTCTTGGACATTTTGACAGTCCTGTTAGGAGGCTTCTGGTCCTAGGGCACCCTGGTCTTAGATAACAGTTACCCTGTCTAGATTAGTGCTGGGCCTGTTTGCTCAGTGCTTATCTGAGTAGCTTGACTGACTATTGGGCAGTTCGTTCTCTTGTGTTTATCTATCCAGACCCCTCTGTCCTGGTGACTGTGTGGGCAGAGGTCCTGAAAAGAGTGTTGCTCTGGCTGCTCTCCTCAGGAGGTGACTTGAATTCTGCTGTGCTTGTGCTCCTCTGGTTGGTGTCACCAAAACTCCTTTTCTGTCCAGGAGAAATGACCCTGCCTCAGGGCTTTGCTTTGGAGTTAGAAGATGCTGGGTCTCATTTGCTCTCTTAGTTGGGATACAGAGAAAACTCTCTCAAAATGCCCCTCCCCCCATTCTAGCATTTATTACGTTATATTTTTGAGGCAGTGTCTCATTGAAGATCTCTTGCTGACCTATAAATCAGTTGTCAGACCAGGCTGGCCTTATATTCCCAGAGATCTTCCTGCCTCTGGCTCCCAAGTGCTGGGATTGCAGGCATGAGCCACCATACCAGGCCAATCCTGCTGTTTTTGCCTTGTTTCCTTCCCTCCACCTTTTAGGGTTTTTTTTTTTAAATTTAGTTTTAGTTTATTTTTGTTTGGCTTGGTGGGGTTAGAATCACTGATTCTTCTCTCTCTCTCTCTCTCTCTCTCTCTCTCTCTCTCTCTCTCCTACGTGCTCTTTTCTCTACTTTCTTCTCCCAGTTTCACATCTTTGATTAAATTACAGTGTGGCTCTTACATCTTTATGAAGATTATTGTTCATAGCTTGTCACAGCTAAGGAGCCACTGGCAAGAAGGATAGTTCTCTTCTCCACAGGTGTTTTACTTGATTTCTGATTGGCAGTTGATCCCTAAGCTATGTATAATTCAGCTTAACAAACCCAAACATGTTGGCTGGCTTATTACTGTGCTCCTCCTTCTTCTCCTCTTCCTTCTCTTCCTCCTGTTCCTCTTTCCCTTCTTCCCCACCCTGTGTGTCTTCCTCCAGGAACTATGGCCTGTCTCTGCTGTCCCCAGGCCTTCTGCTCAGCATTTATCTCAGAGTTCTATGACCCCACCACTCCACCTATCTCCCTCTGGGTCTCCTACAGTGTCTCTCTGGGTCCCAGAGTCCATGTCTCCTTCCTTCCTGTTTCACTTCTTGTCAGTTGAACTCCTGCCTCTCGAGACTTTCCACTGAATTGGCTGCAGGTGGCAGCTATTGAGATGCTCTGGATCTTTGGAAACTGTCTTCATCTTCTTGTCGTGGTTGTCTAGGTTTATATTCTTAGTTGGAAGTCTCTTTCAGAATTTTCTGTGGAGCCCGCTGCATCCCAAGTCTCCAGTGGTTCTATTAAGATGCGAAATGGCGTTCTTATTTGTGGGTCATCTGTGCCTTTTCCGCGTCTGAATACTTTTAGCCGCTTCTCTTTATCTTTGAGGTTTTGAAATATTAGGTTGATAACCTCACTGCGGCATTGGGCTGGGTCTTGCTTCGGCTCTTTGATCTCAAAGAAACATGGTTTCTTTCTCTTTTTTTTTTCCTGAAAAAATGTATACTATTTCTTATTTTCTCTTTTGTCTATCTCCTGGTTTTTGAAACTCTAATAGAAACTGAGCTTCAAAGGTAGAAGGACTTTTGCCGTTTCAGTTCGCTGTTTGTTCCCAGAGCCTACAGCAGTGGTCCTGAAGGGGAGGAGCACCATACAGCAAGTGTGCGGTGGCCTGGATGAAAAGGCCAGAGGAAGAGCTCCCGCTTGGAAGTTAAACCTCCTTTTATCTACAGAATTTCCTTTAAGTTCTTCTCCTGTCTGACCTGTGAGATACCTTCCGCAGACCCTGCCCTTTCCCATTGCATTCTCTTCTAATCAATTATTTCTGAGACCTCCTGTCTCCCCTTGTAAAGCCCACTTTAGAGTTGTCAAAAAAATAGAAAACTGTCAGTGGACAGTGCAGCCGAGCTCAGTTTTCCACGCTCTAGAAGGCGGAGATCAAGTTTCCTTTTTCTTATATATAGAAAGCGTGTGTTTGAGGCGGCATCACTGTTCACATGACCATCCTCCTTCCAGTGTGTAGCACTCTTGTCCTAGTTAGGTGGCTGTTGAATGGACTCTTCCACAGTAGGGGTCTTGGTTTGGGGGCTGCTTGGTCTGTAAGCCTCTTCGTCACCTTGTTCGCTTTATATTTGGTAATAAAAGTTCTTGAGATTTGTTCTTCAAAACTATCACGATCATTGCTGGTCTCTTAGAATTTCCAGTAGGTTTGCAGAATCAATGTCTCAGATCACACGCAGCACACATACAGTCTGGGATTGCCTGGATCACATAGATGGCATTTCACATCTTCATTATATGGTCTTTTAATCTGTGGCTTCGGTATGCTTTTACAATGTAGCATTTGCATTTTTCCTAAACAAATTGTATGGAAATTTGGTTTATTTATTCACAGAAGAACCTTGTTCATATAATAAGAATTTGATATTGTAGTAAAATTTTACACCTTCTTTTTTCATAAGATACACACACAGTCACTTTGTTTTTTGCACAGTCTATCTTTTTTTAAAATGATTTTGGTTCTAAACAGTTGAGTCCCTCACATCTTTCCCCTGTGTGTATGTTTAACTTTAATGTTGACTGGTAGTTTCTGTGGGTTAGAGCCCCAGTGCCATGGGAACCCGGGCTCTTCCTGCTTCTCTTGATGCTTGCTACAAGGGAGAAAAGAAATGCTTGCAGATTGCATTTGTTCTCTCACGAAAAACTAAACCGGGGAATTTCTTCCCAGGCTCTGCCCCTCTGTTGCTTTCAGCATGGGTGTCCTGCAGGGTTGTGGCTAACCTCATCTGTGAGATCCTTTAGGGTACTCTAGACCTGCCATGATTCATAACTTGGGCCTGAGGCTTTGGCATCCTCTTGGCTGCTGCTACTTGAACTGATTAGGGTTGAGCAGAGGTGAAGGGGGAGCAATGAGGGGAGAGCAGAGGTGGGGGGGCATTGCATAGGCAAAGAAGGGGTCTATTAAATCTATCGAGATTTCTCACTATCAACATCCCTGCTTCTTGTTTAACAAAGAGCATGGTTTTTGTTCTATATTGCTCTTGTCTAACATTTGAAATTTAAATGAGTTTGGCTATTTCTTTTGAAGCCTGTGTTTTGTGGTTTGTTGCAATGCAATGATATTTAAGATGGTAAATGGCATTACTGTTACCCTAAACTCCTGCATCCTTAACTTGCTTCAGGCATAAAAAAAACTTATTTCTCTTTGATGGAAAAATACTTCCTAACTTTCCCTAAGTCAAATATAATGAGGACAATGACAAGAGCATATTGGTCCCTGCCTGCTTGGCATAGGTATATTACAGAATGAGTAAATTATGCTTTCCAGAATAATATTTAGAAAAGTAAATGAATGAATTGATCATTTTATTATAGGGTTTAATTAGTGAAGTGTTTATTTATAGGAACTCAAATTCTGGGTTAATGATATAACGTCTACTCAAATGCACCAGAAAGTTGGGGTTAAATATATCCTTTCTTGCTGATAATTAAAACTTTATGACTGATATTTATTTACTTTTCCATGGGGTTCAGAGAGAAGTTTAGAACGTGCTTTGAGAGGAAGCACGGTGGTTATATAATTTTTTTAATAGTATGTCATAGAAACTGATGCATATCCAAATCTTATTCACACAGCTTCTAAATTTAGTGACTTGAATTTTTCCAGTTCTTTTTGTTGGACCTATCCTTTCTTTGTTATTTTAACTGAATGAATGTAACAGTTTTAAAGGAAATAGAAAAATCTGTGCGTGTAGCTTTGTTTAGTCATTTTGAATGAGCTAACTAAAAGGAATGTATTCAAGAGCTAAAATTAGCTCATTTATCATAAATTGGAGAATGGATATGAGAATATACTTTATGAACCACTTTGTGTTATCCAGTTTGCTCATTGCCCTGTTCCTTGTCATTTGATATTTTAAAGTTCTGTTTAAGACTAGATTTTTTTTGACTAAAGAGCAGTTTTTGAAAGCCATGTTTCTTTTTGTAGTCTAACTATTCATGAACATTATAATGCCGTGCATTGGTTGGTGTGTTCTATAAGCCTTGGAGGGCATTCTAGCAATTTCTGGTTGGAAGTGTGCAAGTCCTATGCCCCCAGCACCCATCCCAAGTATTCTTGGGATTTGCTAACTTGTCTTGACTATTGCCTAGTGTTGAAGCTTGTTTTCCAGTCCTTGTGACAGTTCTGTGAGCAACATGAACTTTCCCATAATGTCCTTGTCTGTGTGACTCAGCTGAGGACCTTAAGTCGGGTTTGTTCTTTCACACTGCCACCAGCAGTGGTGTGACAAGTCTGTCAAGTCTCAGGTGACTCCTGCATACCTGTGGAGTCCTGTGTACAACAGAGAGCATTGGGGAAGGATGTGAGGGAGTCATCAGACCATCCGGGGGACAGAGGAGTAACTGCTCTGATGTAGCTTTATGGTGTGTCCCAGTTTAAAACCAAGATTAGGCTCTTCTTGGTGTCCAGTGGTTGCGTGTCTTTCTCTCACCACTTTGCGTTTCTGGATTTCATTTTTGCCTCACAACTGCCTCTTTCCTTCCCATGTCCATCTTTTCATCTGGCCGCCTTCCTTTGTACACAAAAGGAACTGAAGCCATTGAGCCGAAACTAGATCCAGCTTAGGCTTTCTCAAATTTGACTTTATCGAACTTGCATGTACTTCAGCATTTTACCTGGTCTTGTTAAATATTCAAGGTCTACGTCTCCACTTGGGTCTCGAATTCCATCTTCTGTCTTCCGGAGGAATGTGTGAGATTCACTCTTGAATACCCAATCTGTTTTCTTCACGAAGACAATTCCATCCTGTCCAGGACTCTCAGTGGCAGAAGAGCTCCACCCTTCTCAGCCTTCCCTGCGTTGTCACCGTTCTTCTGCTCTTCCCTTTCCATCTAGGGCCTTTAGGAGGCATGGTCTCCATCCTTTTCCCCAAGCCTGTATCTTTCTAACCTGGCTTTTGCTTCCTTTGTTCTCACAATTGCTCTTCAGACTGTGATCAGTGACCTGTGTGAAAGCAGGCCCCGAAGAGGTCCGTGTTTCTGAATGTCTCAGTGGACTCCCCAGTTCTGATCTCTTGTGACTTTTTAAATGCTCATACCAAGTCTCTTAGTTTTTCTTCCAAAGCGACCTGTGCTCTCAGTCTGTCAGTATGTGTCTGTGTCTGTCTCTTATTCTCCTTTCTGAGACTGAAGGCCATCATCAGCTTTCATTAAATATCATGGTTGCCCAAAGTTAGTCCTTTTTGGGATTCTATTCTTATTCTGCACTCTCTTCCTGGGTTATTTATATACATCATTTGAATTGTCTTGGTTGTATATAGATATCTCAAGAAATGTCTGTGAAACTCATCCTGTCTATCAACTATCAGCTTGATATTCCTTTTTCTATGTTTTGAAGGCATCTCCAATACCAACTATTCTAGACCACAGTGATCTGTCCAGTTGCTTACAAGTTCTATTGGGTTCCTTGTCCACAGGAACCCATTTTACCACATTCCTGCTCCCAGGTGTCTATGAAGTGTGTCTCTTCTCTCTGTCCTTCCTGCTGCCAGCCCATTCTATGCCATCAATCACTCTCCTTTCCCTTGACAACTGTAGTAATTATCTGACAGATCTCTTCTATTTGCTGCTTTGACAACATTGTCTTTGAAAGACAAAAAACACCTATATATGCCTTGAGTTTGCCCTTGCTCTCAGATGCAGTCCTTAATGTAGATTATAAGGTATGAAGTTTCTTTCCTGGTGTGGGTCATTGGCAAGCGACTGCCTTCTTCTGCTCTCTCTCTTTCTTCCTGTCCCTGCAGTGGGGATGGTGTTTGCTCCTTGCTACATGGGCCTGTGCGGTGTTCCTTTCTCATCTTCCAGCAGCTTCATTACCTATTGTTGTCCTGTCTTATCTCAGGACAAGTATTTCTTCAGGAAGTCAACCATGTTACCATGAGGATGGCCTAAGACTTATCATACACATTTCTTGTTCTTCACAGTCCTTTACATGTGTAGCTTCATTTTTAATTCTGTAATTTAATTACTTTTTTTTTCTAGAGAACAGCAATAACAGGGCTCTGTTTTTTGGTTTTCCCCACTGTTTTATTACCTAGATCCTACACAGTGCTTTGTCATATAGTTGGTGGGCCAGTGAATGGCTCCACAGGTAAAGGTGCTTGCAGCTAAGCCTGTCAACATGTTAACACTAACCCTAACAATAAGCCTTAGCCCTAATCCCAAACCTAACCCTAAGCCCTAACCCTAATTTTAACCTTTAACTCTAACCCTAACCCCTAATTCCAAGTTCTATCCCCAGAAACCACAGGTTGGAAAGAGTGAACTGACTGACACATTTTCCTCTGACCTTAACATGTGCGACCATACATATCTATACACATATATACGCAAATAAATAATTAAATAAATGAAATAGTTTTTTGAGACATGGTCTTACTAAGTAGCTTTAGTTAGTCTGGAACTTCTATGTAGACTAGGTTAGCCTAGAACTCAGAGAGATCCACCTGCCTTTGCCTCCTGAGTGTTGGGATTAAAGGCATGTGCTACCACCCTGCCCAGCCTTAAATTTAAAGTAGTATCATATAGTTTTGATTATATAGTATCACATATTAATGGAGCCAGTTAGTTTAGAGGTTTGATGCTGGCAGTTACTTGCTTTTTATGTGACTTTGAGCAAGCTCCTGCAGAGTTTAAACTATTTCTTTTTCATCTCTTGAAGAAAGATGACAATTGTATATAATATAATAAATTTGAGTGGTAAGTGCAGAGTCTAGTGCCAGCCCATGAGTGGTAATAAATTATATAATTGTGATTATTGTTACCTGAGTATCTGCAATCTGTTTCTTTCTAAATTGAATTTTTGTGTCTGTTTAAGATACTTTATATCTCTAAGGAGAAAAATGGAGACAGGGCTTAGCTTGTGAGTGTTTTTTTCTCATCTGATTCAGGAACCCCCCCCCAACACATGCATAAACATATCACATTGCTTCTGTCTGTCTGCCTGTCTGCTTACCCGTGGTTTCTATGTGCATATTTTTGCCTTTATATCTGGTGTCTTCTAATAAGTTCCCACCTTGATGGGACTTCGGAGGAAGATCAACTTCCACAGCAACTTTGGAACTTGAAGTGGCTTATTTGGCACCCTTGGAGGTATCCAGGCACTAGTGTCCTTTTGTCCTACCCTACCAAGACTCTTGTGATCTCAGGGTATCTCACTAGCTATGAGAGGTCATGGAACTGTGACGTAGTCCCCTTCTTGTGAACTCCCCTTTCTGTGATAGCTTCAGTGTGCTTTTACTGGGACTTAACAATTGTAAAGTGGCTCAGAATGTGTTATATACTTATTTCTGAGTACTGGTTCTCTGATACTCCTCACCTTGAGTGATGGTTAGGAATGTGGGTTCAGACCATGTGTTCTGGGACAGGGAAAATTATGTTTTTCTCCTGCTACCACAAGGTCTTACAATTGAAACTTGAAATGTTGTTTGCTGGCAGTTCTTGTGCTTTTTTCTTTTAAAGGAACACTGCCTTTCATTAACTAAGGAAATAATTTGTTTTATTAATTTTTATTTTTATTTTCTTCATTTATTCTCTATGATCCAGGATCTCATGTAGCCTAACCCTAAGCTGGAAATTTGCGTGAACTTCAGAACTTGCCACATGGCCCAGGATGTCCTCCATCCTCCTGCCTCTGCCCCCTAAGTGAGGCGATTCCAGGTGTGTATCACCAGATGTTAGTATCTTATTGAAGGACACGGAACACCACAGAGCATTCAGCTGTGAAATACTCAGTTTGCATCAGAAGACACAGACTGGTGATTTGCCTACGTCATACTGGTAGTCCCCGTTCCTGTCTGGAAAGCCATTTTTACAGCCACTATTTTTATAAATAAATTATTATATTACATAAATGTTCATATTTGATTTATAATATGTTGTTAGCATTCAGTGTGTGTATGTATGTATGTGTATAAGTATATGTTTATTTATATGCCATATAAAGTACTTTGGCTGAAATATTTCAGTTTTATGACATATTTAGTTTTCAGTTCAATTCTCTTTATTGTATTTTTTTCCAAATAAGTTATGACTTTAACTCTATTAGATGTTAAAATTAAGCCTTACTGAGGAAAATATACATTTGTGTAGTGGTTTTCCCTCCTTTAGTTGACACTAAACTAGAGTTTCCATTGAACTAGAAAGTAATGTAATTTCTATAGTTTAAGGCTAGCATTATCGCTAATTCTAGAGAGGGCTAAGGAAGACTTCCGGAAGGGAGGGAGGGTACCAACTCATGTATGTTGGAAGTCAGAGAGGGTGTGTGGTGTGAAGCTAACTCCATAAGTGAGACTACTGTAATGCCCCAGGGAAATGGGCAGTTACTCTTCAATGAAGAGTGATAAAGGGGTTGAGGGGCCACCCTCTAGTGAACGTTTTGCTTTTGCCATAGTCCAGCCTCTGGGCTGAAACAGAGGCACTCACACCCCTTTGACATTTGTGGGAATGCACGGTGTTTTCTAGAGATGACCATGATTTTACCAACATTCATGTGATGCATATGGGTTTGCACTATGAATAGAGATGCTGAACCCACAGAAGAGGCAGAACAAGTGAAGTGAGTGGCCTCCACGCAGCTTGAGACTTCGATTGGAAATGGAAGCTGCAGAGAGGTATCTCTCTCAGTGGTCTGGGACCATGAGCTTTCTTTTTGAATGCAGGAGGTGTTTCTGGGTTTATATGAGTTTGCAGGTCCTTCGTTGTGCATTTGGGTTCTTGGCAGGACTGATGGCTTTAGGGATGATGGGAAAGGCCCCAGGGGCAGGAATTTCTCATCTGTTTATCAGCACATCTGGGCATGGCTGAGAAGATCTGGAAGAACTGTCCCGAGAGCTAGGTTGGAGTAGTGCTTTTGCTAACGTGTTTTAGGGTGTGCCTCGTAGGGTGCATTTGAGGGTATCAGTGCTCGGTCAGCCATCATGCTGTAGGAACATGCTGCAGGGGATTTAGTTAACTGCGGCTGAGATTTGGTCCAAGATCACAATGGGTCCCGGTTCTTTCTGAACAAGATAAGCACTTGTAAGTCTCCAACAGTCCACTTCCTGCCTAAGGACACCTGGAGCTCATCAACTGCTCCTCTAGACGGGCTTTTCTCACAGGGATGGCTCTGTAGAAGGTGACATCACATACCACACATACCCTGACTTCTGTTCATTGCCAGCACAGATGTGGCCCATTTGAACTATGGGAAAGTCTAACTTTCATTCGCTTTCTGGCACGGGGAAGTCTCAGCAACTGAGGCAGATTCTGAGCTTGGTGAACTGGTTCTGGGAGGTGCCTTCTGCAGGGTATGGAAGCAAGGCACTCCATCATGACATCCCAAATACTGCCTCTTAGACTATGCAGTTCTGCACAGCACACTATAGTTCCTCTCTAGTTGAGGGAGTGGCCTGTGCTCTCCCTCCTAGCAAAGTGACCATCTTCTTGCTGTGACAGTGCGCATCTCCTGTGTCTTCCCCTGGGGTGGCTTTATGTGGCTGGTGATGACTTGGCCAGCAGGCTCCTCTGGCTTCCCTGTTCTGGCTTCTCTCATCCTTTGCTCTCATCTCAGCGTGTAGTCTGTTTCTGAGCCATGTTGGGTATCCACGGTTCCTGGGAAATTGCTTGTCATTTTTGCTTATCACCTAAAATAATAACATGGGTATTTTTCCATTGTAGCATCTGCTAATAATGGCAGAACTATTTAAAAGATTATGATAATCTGTCAAGAGGATTATCTTCCACCCCTTTCCAAAGCAGAGTTGAATTTGAACAACATAAAGTGCGTTTTTTTTTCTTTCTTTTTTTAGCTAAGGTTTTTGACTAAGGTTTTACTCTGTGTTTAAAATCATGCTGAGTGATTGGAGGCATTGGGATTTTGAAGTTGGAAACATTTACATACCATCCAAGGTAAACATGTGACACCTAATTCTTTTCTTTTTTTTATTAGCATCATTTCCTTGGTTCCTTTGAAGTCTATCCTCATGTGTCATGTGTATATATAATAAACTGTAAAATGTATAGATAGTAAGTAAATAGGGCTATTAAGGAAAGACTCGAATATTAATAAAATGCTCATGCCTGCTGGGTAGAATTGGGGATGCTTTTTATACTTTTGTACTTTGCTGTCTGCTTCATGGGGAACATGTCCTTATTCTAAAGATGAGTGAAAATACTTTGTAATGAAAAAAATGCCTTAACTATGACAGTAATTGTAAAAAGCATGGTGAAATTTGTGTCTTGAGCAGCACCCCTGGAGCTAATTAATTACTTCTTCCATTCTTCTTAGAAAAGCACCGTTTTTCCATTCATGCCATTAAGAGCTGCAGTCAATAGCAAGTGAAAGGTGCTGCCCTCTTGAGCCTTCCAAATGTGACCCAGAGGCACGGTGACAATGGGACACATTGCAGACATAGCAGCAGAGCAGAATCCTGGCAACAACGTCACTCTGGACGGGGGAAGCAGACTGCATCTTCATTTACCTGAATATATTCTTTTGATTTTAGATCATTCCTCTAACATTTTTATTTCATTTGCTATGTTTCTAGTGTTTATTTAGATTATTCTTTATCGTTAGAAGTCAGTATCGGTTACTAAAATTGAGGGGGCATTGTAGTTCCCCCTTTGCAACCATCAATTTTCTTACTTAGCAACTTTAAGACATCATGATAAGTTCATTTATTTTCATATCTCTTATTTTTTATATTATTACAAATTGAGGTAAAGTTAAGGGTGAACTTAGCTTCATGGTAGACTTGTTTGCTAGTAGATAGAATTCAATTATAACCCATTCTGCAAAGGAAAATGTAGGCTTGGGATCTTAGTATTAGAGTTCAGTTATCAGCTTATGTCCTGGGATAGTGCTTAGAGAAATCTGAATATAGATCAGAACCTTATAGAGATTTATTATAGATCTTTAGCAGCTCTATGCTTCAGGCATTTATATTTTTAGTGGCTCTATACTTCAGGAATTTATATCATACATTTAAAGAATGAGTAGATGGGTCAATATTTTTGAGTTTATCAATCATAGGGGATCCTTAAGTTGTTAAAAATTTTAGAAATATTCTACAGTCTTTTGTTCTTCATGGGATATTCTTGTCTATCAGAAGTATCTTTTCTTTTCTTGTTAATTATGTGATTTCTTTACGTTTGTCTAATCATGATCTTTTACACATTTATTGTTGTTATGTGTTTCTGGTGTATGTGTTGATTGTCTCTTTTATGTTGTTCTAGGGATTGAACTCGGGTCATCAGGGTCACCTGGCAAGTGCTTTAGTCTACTGAGCCATCTTACCAGTCCTAGTTGTGGGGTTTGAAAGGCTATAACAGACACTAAATACAATTCTGGCTATTAATTATTTGTGTATTTGGGCATCTCTATGAAGTTATGACATGGAAGTCTCTAATAACATGTTGATTTAAATTTGGAATTTTGCTGTAGTTGAGTCAGAAATTTTTTAGTAGAACTAAGAGTTGGTAGGGTTTTTTTATTAAAAATGTGTGGGGGGTGTGTGCACATACTTGTGTTCTTGGATGGGGGCACCACAGGTTCATTTTTGGTATCTCCTTTCTCTACCCATTCGTTTTTAAGGCAGAGTTGCTCCCTGAACTTAGTGCTTTTTCTGTCAGCTAGACTGTCAGGCCAGCCTGCTCTGACCCCCATACTTGTCCTTTTAATAATATGTTCTTCCACCAAAACTCAGGTCCTCAAGCTTTCAGGGCAGGTGCTTTATATGAGCCATCTCCCCATCTCCAGCCCTGAAGATGATACCTAGCATTGGGTAGGATACATTTCTTCAGTATGCTTCTGGAATCTTAGCTACCTAATTGTGACTTAGTTTCCAGTTAGGGTCTATTTCTAGGTTAGTTTTTCAAATACTTCTTAAAAATGTTGACATGGGGGGGCAGGACTGAAGAGATGGCTCAGCATTTAAGAGCACTGACTGCTCTTCCAGAGGACTCAGGTTTGATTCTCAGCACATACATGGTCGTTCACAACTGTTTGTAAGTCCAGCTCCGTGGAATCTGACACTCTCCCTTACTTTCCCAGACAATGCATGCACAGTAGTGCACAGGCATGTAGGCAAAGCACCCACACCCATTTAAAATGGTACCTGTTTGTTTGTTTTTTTGTTGTGTATACCTTGTTGTGTCCACTGACTGCTCTGCAGACTTAATATTCTCCACCCAGTGCTTTATTTTCAGGTTCTCTAAGCAGTGTTATTTAAGTCAGTTTTCTTCCCTCTTAGCCATCAAGAGGAAACACATCTCTGCCTGAACGGGGCTCTTTGATCTTCAGAGAGCTTTATCTAAGGAGAGATTAAACAGTCTCTTGGGCATTTTCCCAGAGAAGTGGAAATTGCTTCCAGAGATTTCAGATCAGGTGAGGTTGCTTCTCTGAATTAAGACAGGGAAATAACTGTGTTGATCAGGGCTTTCCTCCTAAGTGAGAAATTCTGTATTTGCCAAGCTCATGAGTGCTCACACCAACACTGATGGCCACAGGCAGCTCTCTCATGTGGATCTACCTGCTTTATGTGAACAGAAGTTTCAGGAAAGAGCCCTGGGGTTTCTGTTCTCTGGATAGATTTTCAGGTGCTGTCTTCTGAATCTGCAGTTTCAGCTTATGAAAACAGAGAGAGAGAGACCAGCAAATTCAGATTACACTGCAGAGTTGTGCCATGGACCGGAGCAGGCCTCGAGGCACTGGACTGTGGGGCTGTGAGTGTCCACCATGGGTCTGATGTCACTGTGCAGCTATTTGGAATATCCCTGGAGGGCCTCAGTTTGGGTAAAGAAATATAGAATCTGTGATCAAACTAAGTTTCTGTTATCCTGTTCATTTTAACCTTTTAAGTCACAGCTAATGACCTGTGTGTGAATTTATGGATTCACGTCGGTAAAGTACTTGGCATGTAAACATGGGACCTGGGTTTTATCGCCAGCACCTACATAAAAGCTGGAAGCTGGTGCTCAGGTGGGGTTTGCTAGCTGTCTAGATGAATCAGCAATTTCCAGGCCCAATGAATGAGCCTTGTCTCAAAATACAAGAAGAGAGCTCTTGAGGAAGAAACCAGACATCTACCCCCAGCCCCTACATTCATAGACACATATTTGCACATGTATGCACACACACACGTACATACACACACACACCTACAGAGGTTCTCATGCTGTCAAGTAGAAACCCTTGGGATCAGAGATTTCCTTTTTTTCATATTTTTTTTTAAACAATTGACTGTTTCATTTTACATACCAACCTCAGTTCCCCCTTCTCCCACCCCACCTCACAGGGGTCAGAGATTTTTATAGGTGTATTGAAAACTGAACTGAATTAGGGGTGTAAGTGGAGAGGTATCATGTATGTATGTTCCAGGAGGAGTTGTAGTCTGATTGCCAAAGGAAGCGTTTGAAAGGACACAAAGAATAAGGCACTAATAGGAGAATCAAGTGCTTAATTCCTTTTTAGAAATTCCAGGCACTGTTTTTTTGAAATTTTGAGAAAATGGCTTAGCTTGTGTTCTTCCAGTTTAAGAATCTTGGAAGAAAATATCATATAAATGCAAATTTCTGCTATTACCATTTCATCTTGTATATTGTACTTAAGACATGGAGAATACAGCAACTGCTTAATGTACAAGGCATCACCTATGAAATATTTCTTTATCACATGAATACTTTGCTGTTTTTCTTCATCCTTATTAGTTTGAGTTGACCAAGATAAACCCTGGCAACACCTGGAAACTGTCTTATCTGTTTGAGGACTCTTGGGGTATGGGTTTGAGTTAATACAATTTTATGTTATTCATTTCATTAATTAGTTTAGGAAAACTATTTGGATTTTATATATAAATGCTTGCTAATTACTTGAGGCATGAGAACACTGAATGAGCTCCCAGTGTTCTATTAATTCCTTCAGGTCCGAAAGTTTCCCTATAATTGGTTTGGCAGGAGGATTGGACTAGATTAGAGACTAATGAGGAGATAAGCATGTAATGTTAATGTGGTAGAAAGCCGGGATTGTCAGTAAGTGGTATTAGGAATCAAGATTATTTGTTATTTAACTGTTTCCTTCTTCAAAATCATTATCTTCTGATATTATAAATTGGATTATTTTGCACCATTATTTTTAATATGTGTTAATCCTCAAACAATAGGTAGTTCAAACCTTGGCAATTAAGGAGTCATTAGTACAAAATGAGCCATATGAACAGTCAATTTAGGTTCTTCAAATAATTCAGATAAAATGGAGTTTTGCGTACTTATTCTCTATTTTCAACTGGCTAAAATGTTGGAAATTAGGAATAAGAACTGTTGTCCATTGGAGATTCCCAGGCCAGTTTAGTCCACCACCAAGTAGAGGACTGATAGATAGCATTGTGGAGAAATAGATAATGTGTTGCTCTTATCAGTCAAGAACAAAGTAAGTTTTCTCTGATTTTATTTTCATAGTCGCCCCAGCTTTCTCAATAGTGTAGAGCATTCCATGGGACTGCATTCCTTTCATTCTTGTTGAGACAAGATCACATGATGTAGCTGTGGCTGTCCTGGACCTTGCTGTGTAGACCAGGCTGGTCTCCGAATCATGGAGGTCGACCTGTCTCTGCCTCTCAGGCACTGGGATTAAAGGTGAGCTCTCCCATGCTGGGAGGACTTAAGGCTGACTTTCCTCATGGAACTTCAAGGAACAAGGTGATGTTTCAGTGAAAAGAGAACAGAAATCTCTCATACTCCTTTTTATGCAACCAAACTTAAAATTATATGTAACTATGGTCACTTTTCCTTGAAGTGTATGTGATAGTCTTGCGTGTTTTTCTCAGTTTTATCTTTTTCTTCTCTAATCTTTGTACATGTCTTTTGTACTTGGACTCACACTCGGGAAGAGGTGTTGTATTGTGAGTGTTTTCTTACCCTTTAGCAATCGCTCCTTTCGCACTGGGTTTGTGCCAACGAATGCACAGCCCCCACCCCCAGTCCTCTGTGGCTGCCAAAGGATTGCACATATGCCTTTTCATCCCTTGCTTTGTAGCTATCAACAGAACTCCACTTTTAGCGGGAGTGGTGTTAGTTTTCGACTACTTTCTGCGAGATGGAGAAGGCTTGCAAAACAGTTGCCAAAAATCACACATTCTGAGCAAAATTTTATTGAGCATGTGGTCTAAGTCCAGCCCATTTGTTAAAGAACTGTGAAAGGTAATGGGGAAATTGTGTGGGTTTTTTTTTTCAAAAAATTATTTTCCCACTTATTTGGAGAGACATGACTAATGAGTTAGAAAAAGCCCACAAAGATAGCGAGTAGAGTATGCTTCGGAAAAGAACACGTGTATAGATGTGTACGATTGTTATTGCGGCTCTCCTGTTGCAAGACCCTGAAAGAAATAGGACCGTGTGTTTCTATTGTTTATTCATTCATTTACTTGTTTTAAGGCTGATCTTGAACTCCAGACTGTTCTGCCTCCACCTCCTGAGTGCTGGGATTACATGTGCATGTGCCAGTTTCTCATTGAAGTTTGTAGCAAACTATAAAGCCTTCAAATTTAAGTTATTCCTTTGCAATAGAAGGCACTGAGGCCAGCAGCTTACCTAAGTTTTACTGCTAAGCAATTGCTATCATTAGAACACCAGGTGACAGCCAGATGTATTCATACTTTGGCCACACTAGGAAGTAAAGCTAGCAAGCCCTGCTAGAGTAATTAGGATGTACACTGAATGCTACCCCTCCCTGCCTTGGCCATCTTCACCTTTTCCTATTGCCACTCTGACCTTCAGCATCATTATCCCCTTGTTTTGTGTATCTAGTGTCACAGAAGCCTGAAAGGAAGCTGAAAATTGGCTGGTGTGAGAAAACACAGCTGCCAATAAGCGAGGAATTTGCTAAAGTAAGTGAAGCAAAACCTTACAGCTTTATTCCCTGTCCTAAGCCTTTCACCGTATATGCTTGTGTCTCTAAATTCTGGTGCCACCAAAGCTCCTTCCTAAGCCAGGAATCACCTAGCACATGCAGAGTGAGACGGCCAACTGTGTCTCAATGCCTACTGCGATTATGTCTTGCACTTTTTTGAATGTGTTACATTTCCTTGGTCTGTAGGTCTGTGTCAAATACCTTACTAATAATTTTGTTGAGTTTCTGTTGAATCTTTGGTAATGCAATGCAGCTACTTCTGCTAATTTTTTTAGTTGATCATCTGATTTATGTTCACATGCTTGTCATTCCCTAAAGTTTAGATTTGCTGATTAGCTGTGGGGTGTGTGTGTGTGTGTGTGTGTGTGTGTGT
>LOEQ01001274.1:107024-123585 GCA_001685075.1 Bramus lutescens
GTGTATGTGTGTGTGTGTGTGTGTGAAAGAGAGAGAGAGAGAGAGAGAGAGAGAAAGGAGAGAATTTAAATGTTCAAATTCACAATATTTTACTGACCACTTTTGCTGCTTAGTAATTTTTGATGTATGGTATTTTCATTGTTATTGTGTAAGAATTTTGGCCTTTAAATTTTGACTTCTTTTACCAATGGATCATATAGAAATATATTTTTGAGGGATAAAGATACCTTAATTTTTAAAAAAGACACTGACTTCTGATTCAGTTACACTCTTTTTAGAAGACTCAACTTATATTGTGCTGATCAAGTGGGACCTGTGAAAATTTTGTTATAGTCCAGTGTGTGATCATATTTCATACATGATTAAGAAGATCTGTTTTCCACGTATTGGATACTTGATTTTTAAACACACATTTAAGTCAGTTTGCTAATGATAATGTTCAAATCTTCAGTATTTGTAAAGATTTTTTAAGCTGTTTATTCAGCAATTGCTGGGATATGTTAAAGCATTCCACTGTGTTATGGCTCTGTAAAATTTTAAACATTCTTTCAACATTTTCCTTACCTATGTTGAACTTACTAAGTTATGTAGTGGCTGATTAGTAGTCCCCTCTCCTTCTGTAGAAACACTTACATTCTAAACCAGAAATCTGATAAGTCCTCAGTTTACAGAGGTACCGAATGAATCATGCTGTCTTAAAATAAGGAGCCAATCCTGGAATATCTTGCTGGGGCCCAATGTGGTCCCAAGGGTTCTTAAATGTGAAAGAAATCTGCAAGGGACACCATGAGCTATTGGTGACCTTAAAGGTGTGAGGAGCCATGCATCGCCGACTGCAAGTCGTGGTCAGAGGCTTTATCAGTCTAGAGAGTGTTTCTCCTCAGAACCTGAAGCACAGGGAGGCTTACAATGTTTTATTCTATTTCTGTTCCTTTTGTAGTTCTTTTAAAAGTTAAATAGCAGACCTATAGTCCAAAGATTTCTCCCTAACTACTTAAGAGCCTCTGGAGGGTTAGGCTCAACTCAGTCACTTTCATCTTTGCACTTCTTAAAATATTTTAGTTCTTTATCATTTTTGTTTGTAATTCCTGTATTTAGCAGCAGCATTATTGTTTGGAAGTTACCATGTGTTGACCATTTTGTTCCTGACCTGGTTCTTTTGGCTATCTGTGAATCTTGATCAGGTTCATTTTCTCTGCCATTTAAAGAATTAAAATGTAGGAAAGATCTCAAGTCAGATTCCTAGCAATGGGGAAATTCTAGAACACAGCAAGCACAGCAGACAGAATCAGCTTGTAAAGAAAGGGCTTTTTCATGCGGGCCAAGAAAACACTAACAGCAAGCACACAGACCAGCAGAGAAGCAGAGAGAGACAGATTCCAACAGCCCAAACCCAATCCCAGCCCCTCTTTGAATGCTTTTTTTTTCTTTGAAGTTTGGTCAGTTGGAAGAAAGACTATGGGCTGATTAGCTCACCACTGTTGTGTAAACAAGTCCTGATCAAGCCTTGAACTTGTGGAGCCCAGGGCCCCTATTGGCAGGAGAAAAATCTCACAAAGACTTTGTTTTAACCTGTCAGGAAGAATTCTGTCTGGGTCCAGGAGTATGAGGATGAAGCCGGCTAGCTTGGAAGATCACCATCTTATTACCTAGCCGTGATTCCCGTCCCTGTCTGTCTGCCTGCCAATCAGGCCTCCTGTCTAACTCCTGGTCCTTCAAAGGCTACACGTCTGGATTCCTTCACTTTCTTCCTGACATTCTTTCATGGTTTTTGTTGGTCTGAGCAGCGCCCTTACTTTGCTGTTGCCTTTGAAGAAATTTTTATTAGCTTTGAAATTCTAGGCCAACAGTTGTTTTCTGTCAATATTTTCTTTCTACATCATAAAGTACTCTGCCGTCTTCCGACTTTCATTCCTTCTGCCAAGAAGTTCCGTGCTAAGTGAATGTCTGTTCTTATCATTGTCTGTCTGTCTGTCTTTGGTATTCTATGGTTTCATGATCATGTGCCTGGGAATAAATGTGATTAATTGTTGATTTATGTCTCCCTTAATTTCTTGAAGCCTTGTAGCAGTCATTTCTTCTCTCTGATTTTTGTTGTTGTTGTTCTTGGAGGTGGGGTCCTATTTTGCATAGGTTAAAACTTCTCAAGTCACTGTCTCTTGAGATTTATTTTACTTTAAAAAATATTACCTCATAGTTGGCCTTTTGCTGTTTCCTGTATTCCTTTTTAAACTTCCAACTTTGCAGATTCTCCTGTCAACTCTGTCTATTTGCTATTGGTGCATCTGTCCAGCACATTGGTATGGAGGTGGGGTGGGGACTGTTGGAGATTAAATGACTTTCAAGAGTAAGCTAGTAGTTGTTTTTGGTTGTCCTTGATCCCTTGATCCCAATTGTATCAAACCCCCTATAAAAGTCACATTTTTAAGATTCTTCCACGCATTTACATAAGACCAGAGGGAGTAAGATGGAGCCGAGCAATTCTCGCTAGTTGCCACGATAGCAATGTAGCCTGCATTTGGAAGGTGTTTTTGCTAAAAAGTGGTGGTTCCTTACTTGGCCCACAATGTAACTGTTTTTAGTTCCTTTTCCAGCTACTGTGACCTGTGAGAAATAGCATAAGGGAGTGCAGGCTTCGTTTAGTTTAGCTTCAGAGTTGTCTCAGGCCCTCTCATTGGGGAACTCATCTGTGGTGGTGGTAGGGTAGAGGGCAATGGCTTGTTCTCATTATGGCTGAGCAGGAAGCAATTTCGAGGCTTGGTAAAACCTCGAAGGCCTGCCTCTGGTGGCCCTCTTTCTCCAGCTAAGCCCCACCTCACAAAGTCTCTGTATCCTTCAAAGTAGCACCCCTAGCTACCTTATTACAGAGAAAAGCTAAGAGCTTAAATCATAAGTCAGTGGGGGGGGGTGTTTCAGCTTCAAACCCTATCTGTTACTAAGCAAGATAAAAGCCCACAATCTCTGCCTTCGTTTTGTATCTCTTACCCTTACTTTGGGTCAAACTCCTGTTTGCTATTTAGGTAGGCATGCTGATTATACTAGGAGCATACCCCTAAAAACTGGCCATAGCCTAGCCTGTCGTCCATTTTCTAGGCTGAAGGCACACTAAGAGTGACTAAAGACTAGTATCCAGTTCAGACCTCATCTGAAATCCTCCAGTCCTTGTCTTGAACCTGCAGTCACCATGGGCCGCCTCACAAACCATTCCAGAGCTGTTGTGCCCTGGAAGCCAGTTGTCCTCTTAGGTGTTAAGGGCTTCCAAGCATCGCCTTTGGGAAGACTGCATGCTCAATGAGACCCCAGCTTGGCCAGGGCTGTTTAAGTATTCATCCTTTTTGCCTTCATTCTCCCTCTTTTCCAACCTGGAGCCCGTGTCAGTGTCCCAGTGATGGGCTGAGATGGCCTGATCCCTGCCCACCTAGCATTGCCATGCCAATCAGTTCTTCCTTAGGTTTTTGGTGTTCTTTTTTTTTTTGTGAAAGGTGAATATTGAAATATGCATGAGGTAGTCTGATGATGGGTGATACAGATATAAAAGTAATTTAGCAGAATGTCAGCATTCCAAATGTTAATAATCAGCCTGGTTGTTGGTGCCCTTTTAGGTATGTGTATTTTTTTTGCCATATTTGCAGCTTTCATAATAGTCTTAAATTGCGTGCTCTTCCTTTCATATTCTGGGTTGATAAGTTACTGTCAAGAGTTCCTTCTGGCCCTCCTCAGGTTCCTATGAGTGGAATTTTGCTAGAACTCTGTAATAGCCCCTTGCTTTAGGTCTTGTCCATGGCTGTCTCTGGTCTGCCTTTGACAGAGAGGCGCGGCTTCAGCGAAGGCCACTTGGCATCTCCAGCCACTTGAAGAACACACTGTCTGGCATCTTCTAGATAGTTTGTGCATTTCTCTACAATTTGCTTACACTGCTCTTAAATCTACCACTTCCTAGAAATGATCATTTATTTATTGCTTGTTTGCTATTGTAGCTTGACTATAAGCTTCAAAATAGGCTTTCTGATTTTTATCACAGGACATTGAGACATAGTAGGAGGTCCACACATGTGTGGAATGTTGAATGAGTTACCAGTACGTGAAAGCCTAGCTCTCTCACATCCTTCTTGGCAGCTAATATTAAACTTATTAAATAATTTTCATCTGGAAAGTGAAGGAAGTGGTTTTGTCTTGCTTCATTTGCTTTCCTCTGCTTAGTGCTCATGAGGTTCTGCATTTGTTGTTCTCCATTGATTATATCTGCTTTATCTTGTATAAATGGCTTGTTTCCTGTTTCTCTTTGGATGATGCGCTGGCCAGGCTTCTCCAGAGGATGCGAAGCACTAGAATGAATACATCGCACTGAGGAGTTTTATTACACTGACTTCCATGATACACCATCTGCGTGCTGAAGAGGAGCCCAGCAGCCCTCAGTTCCTGAGGCTGGATGCCTCAGCAGCTACAGCCTGGTGCTGAAGGCCTGGGGGGTGCCTGGAGAGCCACTTGTCTTCAGTGCACGTTGAAGGCCTAAGGAGATGGGTTCTGATGTCAGCAAAGGATGGCAGCATCAACTACAGTGGGATAAAGGTACTCAGCCAGTAAGAAGTACAGTGCACAGGCAAGCTGCCCTGCTTTTCTCTCAGACCTTGGCATTCTAGGGCCAACATCAGAAGGTGTTGCCCACTCTGGGGGAGACTCAGCTATCCTTCTGGGTGGCTCTGCTAGTTGAGCCTGGATCTAGTCAGGGTGACAATCCTGATTAACCATCATAGCTGACCTCAGAATTGCTTTAAATTCTGGAATGAAACTACTCTCCATACAGAAAACTGTATTAGTTTTCATTGCCATTACCTGATGGCTGAATTAAGTTGTTATCTTCCTGGTAGAACATGGTAAGATGGACTGACTAGAGGGGTCCATCACCCCAGGGCTCAGGGCTCTGTTCAGAGCTGCTTGTCCTCCTGATTCCAGCTTTCGCTCCCCCAGTCATTCCCTTATTCTCTTGCCTGGTCAGAAATAGACTTAAATAGCTTTTTTTCCCCCTCAAAATACTTCCTGTAACATTTTTTAATTGTCAACATGTCAGCAGTTTGTGTATGTAACCTGTCATAATGTATAAGATAAAACATGTTTTCTTATACAGGAGCATTACTGTGTTCAGTTGCTGTGGTTTTATGATATGCCCCTTCTCTCCACTATAGTGCAGCTCCTCTTCTTCATAGATAAATTTTGATGGTTTTTATGTTTTGATCACTCCATTATTATATGTTGTTAATACATTTTGCTTTTTGATATGATGTCAGGCTGTACAATTTTTCTCCACAAAAGGCCAGCTGATATTATTTTTGTCTCCTGTATCTGTCAGGATCCTGGCAGAACGCGCATTCTGCAATTAAATGAGAATAACATGGGAACACTTTAATAAAGAGAATTTCACAAAGCTGTGGCTATTCAGGAACAACAAATGGAATCATGCCATGTCCTGGAACAGATCATAACTTCTACTTTCGCCCTTGGGCTTTAGTGTTGAGGGCCATCTGACAGGAGCTGGGTGTATCTTTCCAAGGGATGTGGTGAGCCTTGGAGATCTGATGTGAGTGTGTTGTATGGGTAGGGAGGTGGCCTTTGGCATCTACAAGGCAAGAAACCCACTCATGTAGTCCAAGCTGGTCAACCTTGGATCACAACAGTGTATTAAGGGCCTAGTAGAGGGGTTCAGGGAAGATATCTAGCATATCATTGGAAATGATACCTTGGCAAACTCCTCAAATACGTGAGACGGTACCATGGCAGTATGTATTGATATAGTTCATGTTGTAGTGAGTTTGAATCCATGTTGTGTCATGCACTAGTTGTGGGATATTAGATAGGTAATTTAATCTTCTTTGTCTTAATTTTGGATTAAAAATTCTGTACCAACATTCCATTAGAATTAAGTGAGCTCATCCTGCAACAGACTAATGCCATATCTATTACATCATAGGTGCTAAATAAATGTTAGGTGTGATGATGGCCTATAGGTACAACCATGACCGTGTTAACGACTTGAAGGCTGTGTGAGGCTCTTTTAACAGATTTGATTTCCATTCCTGTACTTCAGGTGATGCAAAGCTCATGAAGATCTGTCATGCTGTACAGATCAAACGCTTACAATGGCATTTTTGTTTATGGCCACAGGCAGAATTTTTACAATAATATTTTTATTAATTCTTTGAGGATTTCATACATGCATGCAGTATATTTGGATCATATTCACCTCACTCCTCCCAGATTCACTGACCCATTTCCTCTGCTTCTCCCAACTTCATGTCCACTTTTTATTTATATTTTTGTAACTTAGTTATAGTTACCCACATTCACATAGGTGTGAGGCTCTCTCCTGGAATGTGGTCAATTTACCTAGGGCCATACCCTCAATGGAAACTGACTTTCCTTCCCCACAAAGCCATCGATGCTAATAGCTCCTCAGTTAAGGGTGGGAGCTCGCGTGTTCCTCCCTCCTTTATTGATTTTTTTCCCAGTTCTCTGGATTGATTCATTTCTTCTCCATGCTAGCAAGTGATCTGTTGCTGCTGATTTGTATCCCTGGCCCTCACTGCTCTTTTAAATTTTTTCCTACATTAATTATGTTTTTTAGGTTTCAGGATTGCATTGTGAAATTCTTTAAAAAGCCTGTTGGAATTTGAGAGGAAGGAGGTTACATTCATAGACTGGTGTTTCTACACTATTAAGGCTCCCATTTGTGAGCAGTCTGTCATTTCATCCATTCTGAGTTCCTTTACATCCTTTAGGTAAGGTTTATAAAGACCTTGTAGTTCCTTTTGGTTTTACACCTACTTAGGAATTATGTTACTTTTTTTTTCTGACTGGTTTCTTAAATTGGCTGTTTGGGCAGTATGAGGATGTATTGATTTCTATGTTGACCTTGTGTGTGCTGCTCTGGCCGAGCATCCGTTACTGCTTCTCTGTGGATTGTCTCTGATCTAGGTGGTGAGCTGTATTGTTTGTGAGTTATTATAATCGTGTCCTTCCAATGTTTATAGCTTTAATTTTTGATAACCTTGCTACCATGCATGCATTGCTACAAAGGTGCTGGTTCTCAACCTATGGGTCGAGACCCCTTTGGGGTTGCACATCAGGTATGCTGCATATCGGGTAGTTATGTTACAACTTGTAACAGGAGAAAACTTACAGTGATGAAGTAGCAATGAGATAATTTTCTGATTGGGCGTCACCACAATGTGAGTAACCGTATTAAAGTGTCACAGTCTTAGGAAAATTGCGAACCCCTGCACTACAACATGGGGTTTTAGCAGGTGGAGCAGGTAGCTTTGTCTTTTTATCTTAGTGGGTGCTTCTATACCTTACCATTAGATGCGTCTTCTTGGTTTTTCTGATGCATTCTTCCAGGTCAAATGTGTTAAGCATTTTTTGGGGGGGGTGTCAGGAATTGAGTTGAATGTTAAGAAATGATATTTCAGTCTCTATGTGTTTTTTTCTCTTAATAAAACTAATATATTAAAGTTATTGGAAGTATTTTCCCTCTAGTTTTTTTCATTTTAGTCAATGAGATATTTTGTGTCTTTGGATAAACACTCTATGTTCACTACACTTTGCCTAACTTTTATTTTAGAATATTATTTTAAATGTTCCTTCTGTAGTATAAGTGCAGTTTCCTTCTGTATTTCTGCTCTCTGCTTCTCTTTCTTGCCCTGTGAATCCACTGCTATTGACCCCTGTAAACACATTGGGAAATGTCTCTGAAATCTCCTTCCTTGTCTTATGGTTGTCTGTATACAACCTGGAAAGCACTGCTTCAAGGTTTGGAAAAGTCTTATAAAGCCATCTCTACTTTGTGCCTTTCTTTCAATTTCTCTGAGAAGTTATTTATCGTTTTACTTTCTCTGTGGTTCTTTGGTCTGTTCATGTTTTTAAATTTCTTATGAAAACTTTAATCTATTTTCTGGTATTTCATCTCTTCTGGCTAGTTTGAGAATTTGATATACACGGTTCCTCGGACTAGGGCCTCACACAGTTGCATTTCTGCCGTGATTTTTCAACGATGCTGTAGTGTAGCAATCTGTCCTATGGTCCTGTCTCCCTTTCCAGCAAAACTTTATGTGTAAGGATATGTGGCAGGCAGGGCTTCCCACTCACTCTCCTTACTGCCAACCCTTATCTAGTGTAAACATTACAGGAAAGAAATTTGGTTACTTCCTCTCTGGAGTCTCATCTTTGTTAAACTTCCTAATAGTAATTTTGTGGAAATTCACACAGATTTACACATAGTTTCTAGAGTTTCTGAATAGCTACAGAAAATCTTTACTTCAATGTATTTGTTATTATCACATGAATTCTCAGTGGGGATAATGCTGCAAAATAGGTTTGGGTCCATGGGAGGTTAAAAATGTCATACAAATGACAATTGCTTATGGCTCTCTAAAGTTCCACCATGCTCAACAAAATCTTATTCCTTAGCATTTAATGTAGGGGCCGGATGTTTATTTAGGGTACCTTACAACAGGAAACAGGAAGAAAGAGGATTTTAGATATGCTAGTATTTCTTGCATGCAGGCTTTTGGAATTTTTGTGGTACATGTGTCCACCACAGTTCTGTGGTTACACTTTCTGCTTGTTGCATACCGTGTTTTCTGATTTTTCAATAGACATAGGGATCCGTCTCTCCCTGCATCTTTCAAAGGAACTGTCCTTAATTAATTTTCCATTTCAGTACTTCTCCAGGTCTGTCTTTAAAAACATTTCATCTTTATTTTGCCTGTTTTTGTTTACTTTTTTTATTTTAGTCTTTTTGGTTTTTCAGGACAGGATTGTTGTGGAATATTCTTTTAAGTTGGGTTACGTTTGTTTATGCTGTGGAACATGTATTTTAATGCTGCAAAGATCTGTTGCATTCTTTTATGTTGTGTTTATTTAACTCTGTAAAGCTGTGTTACTTTGCCTATCTAAAATACTTGATTGGTCTATTAAAGAGCTGAACAGCCAATAGCAAGGCAGGAGAAAGGATAGGCAGGGCTGTCAGGTAGAGAGAATAAATAGAAGGAGATATCTAGAAGAGGGATCAAGGAGTGAGAAAAGAAGGGGCCAGCTACCCAGCTACACATCCAGACACGGAATAAGAAGGAAAGAAAAGATATACAGAAATAGAGAGAGATAAAAGCCCAGAGGCAAAAGGTAGATGGGATAAGTTAAGAAAAGCTGGCTAGAAATTAGCCAAGCTAAGGCCAGATATTTATAAGAAAGACTCAGACTCTGTGTATTTATTTGGGAGCTTGGTGGTGGACCCATCAAAGAGCAAGTAATAAAGAGTGAAAAAAAATCCATCTATACAAGGTCTCTCTGTGTAACAGCCCTGGCTGTCTCAGAACTAGCTCTTGTAGACCAGAGTGACCTCAAACTCACAGGGATCCACCTGCCTCTGCCTCCTGAGTGGGATTAAAGTTGTGTGCCATTACCACTCCCCAGCAGCTTTCTTGAGCCTTTATCTGAACAATTGATATTTCTGGCTCTTACCCATGTCCCCATTTTACCTTCTTCTCTGGTTATAAATATTGCTGTGTGTGCATATAAATTTATATATTTTGCTGTTTCCCTTCATTTTCTATATGTCATACTCCTATAGTCATTATTTTCTAAAAATTGTGTAATTTCTTTTTTATCTTATTTGAGAAATGATTTGATACTTATGAAGAATGCAAAAATTCCATACTTTTGTTTTTGGGTTTATCCATTTTGTCCTTTGGTCCCATTTTTATTGCATTATTGTGCGATCTCTATAATTTGTGTTCTTTCTAATTGAGGCTTAGTTTGTGCATAACATGTAATCAAGTTTTCTGGGAGTTCTTGGTCACAGAATTATTTTTGCAATACATTAGGATGCTGAGTGATGATGCATCCCGCCGCAGGTAATGGACACCAACTGGAAATAGCTTATGCAGAAAGAATGCACATGTGCACACACGCTTACACACACACATATACACACAGTATCTACTAATAAGGAACTGTGGATTAGGTCAGTTCTAGGAGCTGTTAGTTGGCATTGTGTGGAGGGGGGGAGGATGGGAGTTGTCTTTAATAATATGATCATTACCCCTCTCAAACTTGAAAGTTTGGCCTGGTTTTCTCAGCCTGGCTCTTCTTGAAGGCTCACAATAATAATGACTAGAGACTAAGAGCAACTTATTTAGCTATCTCCCCACCGTGTGTGTGTGTGTGTGTGTNGGAAGGAAGGAAGGAAGGAAGGAAGGAAGGAAGGAAGGAAGGAAAGAAGGAAGCCTACACTGCATTTGATCCTAACTTCCAGTTTCAGATACCCTTAGAGGGTGGTGAGGTACATTTGAGCAGACAAGGATGGGACCACTCTTCTCTATGAAGCTTAGTTGAAATACATACATTTGACTCACTGGGTAATCAAATGTTGGAAATGTTTTGCACAAAATTCCAACAAATTAGACTCTATCCTCTCTCTCTCTCCCTCTCTCCCCACCGTGTGTGTGTGTGTGTGTGTGTGTGTGTGTGTGTGTGTGTGTGTGAAGTAAATCTTTCAGAAACCTGTCATGGATCCAGCAGGCGTTCAGTGGTCAGAGTGGGGCTGTGCACCCTTTCTGATGCCAGTCACAGGAGACCTTGTGAACAACACAGCGCAGTGGTGAATCCCTACTTGAGGCCAGATGCAGGGTATGGCCCAGGTCCAGGGGTGCCACAGCCTCCTGAACAGCAGGTTCCTGCCAGCCTGAAGAGAGGAATGTGCAGTGGGTTTAGATTGGATGGGGTGGAGTGGGGTGGAGTACATTCTCACAGTGGACTGCTTTGCCAATGGTAACTCTGCAGATAACCCCATCTGCCTTCTTGGTTTGGGATATTGATTCCTTCACATCCATTTTTAATTACAGACAGTTGAAGGTATCGTGGGAAATGCAGAATCCTTTTGTTTATAATAGGTCATTGCCTGAACTTTGAGAAATGATTGCTATAAAGTTCTCTTGCTATTACTATGAGTATAATAAGTAGACTCACGTGTTAAAAAAATAATTCTGACTCATGAGATTTTTGAGCAGACCTCGTGTCTTTCTTATTGTTCATCCACCTCTGTACACTGGATTCCCAGAAACTAATTATTAGCTGTAATAAAGAGTGCATATCTGGAGATAGGTTGAAGTATAACTCAAGATGTGATTAGCCTACCTGGTTTGTTTTTATTAAAATGTTATTTTTCCCCATGTATTTATAATCTAGGGAAAGCTTCTAATATGAAAAACTAAAGTAGATTTATTTTAAGGTGATATATAAGAAATAATTGCTTTAACAATACTGTAAATACAGATGAGATGATCCTATTAAAACTTGGTCTCAAAGTTATGGGTTAGTGCAGCAAGATTCACGCTATCTAATTACTAGTTCAGGTTTGCAATGAAATGTTGAATTAGTGGGAAGTTTTGGTGTCACTAAATGAGCCCTGTCAGGAAGAAATGATATTAGCAATTAAACATGAAGTAGTCAAAGGCTGATACATTCAAGAACTAATTGTCAGGCCCAATTTTTTCTCTCATGCTTCCTGATTATTTGCTTATTTTTATTTTTGTTGAGAGAATGTGCAAAAATGATATATTGTCACTTGCCTTCAAGCTGGAATTATTTCCTTTGAACTGTAAGCATAGGTACCAATTAAGTGAAAAGAAATCTTTCTTAAGTAAGATTATTGCTACTAGAGTGTGTGTATCTCATAACTGTTTAATCTTGTAACAGCTTGGTTCTTTACTTTGTATCCAGGTAATGTAATATGAATGATGGGTTATTAAGTTCTTTTCAGAGGAAATAGGCATATTTTAAGTTAATAGTCCTTATCAGTGATTCCAATTAGCAGAAGAGAAATGAATTCCCTGGATTTACATTTCTTAATAGCTCTTTCAGGATGGTTCTGTTGCTCCTGGGGAAGATGTATGGCATGTGGGCTGGGTGTGGCACTGGTCATGTTATAAAAATGTGTGTTTACACAGCACACAATGACTGAGTGCCTGAGAAGCATCCTTCATTCCTGGGTCCCATGCATCATTTTGAAGTCTCCATCCCTTCTCTTTTGTTACTTGAAGACCTTATGCTATATCAAAGATTTTACCACATAGGATGCTCTAGCCTCCTGTAACTCTTGGTGAAGAACAGACTGAAAATGTGAATTCTGACCTTCTAATGAAGACCTATGCCATGTCCCATGTTTGCGTGTGCTCTCAGTTTTCCCTTTGGCGCTTGATGAAGCATACTTCTCCCATTTTGTGGGGCTGGGCTGTGATGGCTAGTTTTATGTCAACTTGACACAAGCCAAAATCATCTTAGAGGAGGAAACCTCAACTGAGAAGATGCTTCTATAAGATTGAGCTGTGGGAATATCTGTAGGGCATTTTCTTAATTAGTGATTGATGTGGGAGGGCCTGGGCAACTGTGGAAGGGGCCACCCCTAAGTCTATAAGAATGAGTCTGAGCAATCCATGAAGAACAAGCCAGTAAGCAGCCCTGCTCGTGGCCTTTGCATCAGCTCCTGCCTCTAGGTTTCTGTCCTGCTTGAATTCCTGTCTTGATTCCTTCAATGATGGGCTACAATATGGAAGTGTAAGACAAATAAACCCTGTCCTCCCCAAGTTGCTTTGGTCATGGTGTTTCATCACAATAGAAACCCTGACTCAGACAAGTGCCTTCTTGGAGAATGGGGGCTATTCTCATCACCTTGTCTCTATGGAAAAGTTCTCTTTGTTGGGCATTCACCGCTGTGCCGCCTTTGTATTTTTAGGTCCCAAACAGTAACTGTGAAAGACCCACCACCTGGTATACCATTCCTCCTGTGCCATGTGCACTGGCACATAGCTTTACCATCACAGCTGCCTGTTAGATAGCTGTCAATTTCTTTTTTATAGATTGCAGGAGGAAAACTAAAAGGTCCCTATTTGAATTACCTGGGAGATATAGTTGTGGCGTATGCTATGGAGCCTCAGTTTACACAAGCAAGGTCCCAAAGCCTAGGAGGCTCATTTCAGCTTCTAGTCACATTTCCCTTGTTGGCACTATATGATAATATGTACTTAGGAAGGTCAAAAATATGTCCTGGTCAGAATTGCACAATCTGAAGTAGTGCAAAGGCTGGGTTTCTGCGTGGTGTCTGGAGTTGCCTATTGTTAAGAGCAGCTGTTCTGTCTCACTATTGGAATCATCTGGGGAGCTTTTAAGATCACTGACACACATTCTGCTTCCCTTCTCCCAGCCACGGTTGGGGCTCAGGCTTTGTTATTGTAAAGTTCCCAAATGGGTTTCACAGCCACAACTATGTGTGAGCCCCACTGGGTTAGCGCCTTTAACAATGCAGTTGCCACTGTTTTATGGTAGATGGTACAGAAGTACATTGTTGCCTATAAAGTAAATGAAAGATTAAGGCATTTCTTCTCTCCCCATTCATAAAGCATTGTGATAGCAATCTTAACTTCTGTATAATTACCTAGTTTTGTCTGATTAGATGTACTTAGAACAGGAAATAAACGTATAGCCATCTCTCTCCTGAAGTCTTTCTAATTAAGGCAGCATATACATTCTCAGTTGAGGTAAAACTTTAGATATTGTCTCTCTTTACTAAACATAACTTCAAGTGCTAGAGCATTTTAAAATGCATTGGGTGATAAATCGAATGTTGACTGCAAGCCAAATACTTTCCTCATATGCTAGCGATTATGTAATCAAAGTGTAAAGTCACCATTTAAAGATTCCCTAATCTAGAGAAGAATTTAAATTAAGAATTAAAAAAATAGTAGTTAGCATTGGCAGTGGTATCTCGTGGACCCCTTTTTAGTTGATGCAGCAAGTGCAACTATTTAAATGAAACTCAGGCATTTACTACCCTCTGCCCTACAGAACATGCTACTTTTTGTTCCAAGGGACAGAGACTTCAGGTTGGTCTCTGGATAATAAACTCTAGGTGTTGATTTCACTTTCAAAGTGAGATACAGCCTGGGCATTTGACAGGATAAGAAATTAAATTTCCTCTCATCGCTATTTTTCTTAGAGACATAAGCCAGTAAGGAAGTCTAATCACTGCTTATTTAAACCCTGAGTGTTTCCCAGAGTCCTCCCTGTTCACCTCGACCTCTCTTCTCTGAGGAGATTGTTTCCTGTGAGGGCAGGCCCATGAGTTTGAGAATAATGTCTCTAGTTAAGAAGCTGGTACCTGACAGATGTTTCTGCGATGGGTGACCTTGTGGGAGTAGCGTGTGGATAGCAATGGAGTTCCTCCCTCCCACACACAGCAGACTGGAGCCTGTACGGTCAAGTTCACTCATAATAAGGGCCCAGTTGCTCTCTGGCTGACTGATGTTGTGTTTGTTACATAACATCCTGACATCCTATTAAGACTAATTATAAAACAAAGTCCCGACTTCTTGACAGTAATGGCCAGAGGAAAGACGTAGCTCTCTACTTGTCTCTTCTGGATGGAACATGAGACTTAATTTGTCCTTTAGTTGACTTTACTCTAAACTTTTTAAAGTTGAGCCAGCAAACAGCATTGGACTAAGATTTAATAATAAGCATCTGATATCTGTACGAAGTTAAAAGATGACGTGGGTTAGTTCCTGTAACTACTTACCCTTTATTTTCCAGTCCATCCTGGATGGTGTTGGGTGTTCAGATTTACTTGGGGAGCCGAGGAAATGTCCCAGGCAGTAGAAATTGCTTGCTGAGTAAGCATGAGGACTTGCGCTTGATCCCCAGACTCCAGGTCAATAAGCTAGACATGGTGATGCATGCCTCTAATACTAGAATAGGGCATGCAGAGACAGGACTTTTGGGTTCTCTGAACAGCCAGTCTGGCCTAATTGATGAACTGCAAGTGAATAACAGACTCTATCTCAAAACTCCAGATGGATGGAAGCCGAGGAATGACAGCCAAAGTTGTTCTTTGATTGCTACACTTTGTGTACACACATATGTATACTCATGCATGTACAGCTGAACACACACATATATGCATTCATACACATGAAAACCCACTTGCAGATATTAGATGCATAATCCTTAGTCCACTGAGTTAATGTATGCACAATAATTTTAAAGGATCCTTATATGGATTTTGTCCTCAAAAAAGTAAAAGACAGTGTTACTCTAGGCAGCATGCAGATAGTTCAGTTGGTAAAGTGCAAGCATAACTACACTGGGTCCCGAGAATTCATGTCAAAAAGAAAGCTGGGCATCGTGATGCACATTTGTAATCCCAGCTCTGGAGAGGCAGGCACTGGATCTCTGGATCCACATTCACCTAGTTGCTAAGTTCCAGGCCAGTAAGAGATTCTGCCTTCACATGCATGTGCACCACCCCCCTACACACACACACACACACACATTCCTCACACTAATGCACGCACAGTATTACTCTGGGCTATTCTCACTTTAACATTTTTTTAAATTGAACTTACATGTAATTACAAGGAAATGTGTTCACAGTGATTATTAGGGATTTTAACCTTTCTGGAGTAAAGGCAAGGAAGTCAAAGAATTTTCCGGATGTCATATTCATGAGTCAGGGTTTTTACAATGCTAGGATTTTCAGTTTCAATTTCTCTCTTGCAAGGATAAAGAATCATTCCTGTGTTCGCTCACAAAAACTGCATTTGATCATCCTTTCTAACTTATGGCCCAGCCCCTATGCCGCATGGAACATCGGATTTGCTTTAGCAGGATCAGTCGATTGTGTCTCTACATCGAATGGCCAGATTGAATTGGCAGCAGACTTTGATTGCAAATCCTTCCTCCAGCCTTCCAGTTTGAATTGGAAATATCAATTCAAGCCACTCGTATGCCATCCCATGTTTGATGGTCCCATAAGATCGGAGTATGTGGAAGAGTGTGGGCTGTTCCTCCAAAGAGTCCAGTCCTGTGTTACACCTGGGGATGTCAGCAGATTTTCTTAAAGTAATATTTATTGTATTTGTCTTTTTCTTTGACTAGAGTCATGAATTTAGAGGGGAAAAACATGTCCTCCCCCTACTCCTGCCCCCAAACACTTATCATAAAATTCATAAATACTGCCTCACTTTCTGTACAGGAATCCTTTTATGCACCTGTATTTTGAGCAGGCATCTTTCCTTGCTATAGAATTTTAGTAAGATTTGTTGTATTTTATGCTCGTTTAGTCCAGAATAGAGTTAGCATTTAGAGGTGGATAGATTGGACAGAGACAAATGGTAGGTCATCCTGTTACATATTTAGACTGGTGATAAATAGTTCCAAGTGGAGAGAGCCAACTTTGAAGGCTATCAAGGTCACACAAACATACTAATTTTAAAAAAAAATAATTATGTACATTTATTTTACCACAAATTATAGTTCCATGAATAAATGTAGACCATGACGTTGCATGTGTAAACTCTGATAGAAAAACTGAATCAAGTTGGTAGCACCTCTGCTACCTGAGTATCTATCTGTTCTGTCTGTTTCATGCATGTGCTCTTTGACCATCAACCTTTCATCTTCAGGACCCATTTTAGGGTTGGCAAGAGTCTTGACTCTAAAGGGGATCCCAGGTGTC
>LOEQ01001274.1:138131-148983 GCA_001685075.1 Bramus lutescens
AGTGCTTAAATGAATACAATTTGTGTGTTGTTATTTCGGGTTATAAGCTAGCCGGGAGGGAGCCGAGTGGGACGAAATGCAGGCCTGCTTGCTCCCCTATCACTACAAGTGTGGGATAGCTGGGTCATAATGCAGCTCAATTTATGGTGTTTTGTCAACTCCGTACCGATCTACATATTTGTCACTCTAGTTCACATTCCCACCTGCATTGTATAAGGTTCCTCCTTTCACCACATAGCCTCACAGCCATTGGTTGTCACTTAACAAGGTTTTAACAACCTGGATCTTAGTCCAGACTAATTAAATCAGGATCTCTGGTGCATAGTGACGAGCATCGCAAAGCTACCAGGGTGACTCCTGGGTACAACTATGGCTGACAGGTTCTACTGGAGGGTTGAGAGGGCCACTCAATTATTATGCCGTTCCTCCAAGTTCTCCTAAGAGACACCCCCATCATCAGTAGATGTCACATGTTTCCAAAGGCTTAGACACAGGGTGATTTTACCCCAGCTTTAATTTCGTGATGCAACCTTGAGTGCTGCTGGTCCCATGAGGAAAGGGAGTCCTGTTGTAACTGACTTGAACAAAAGCTCCGGGAACACAGTAGGGTTGTTATTAGGAGAGGCTGGCCCCTTGAAGGTCAGCTTTCATTGTGCTTGCTGACCCTGAAGAGTTTCGTTTATGTCCTGTGACATTATCTTAGCTTCTTAATGATATTCTGAATTTCGTATTTTCTTTAATAGCTAGCTTGGGAAATGAAATATGGGACAAAGAGAGAGACTGGTTTTGGAGAAGAAATTATTTTTCCTGAAAGCATTCAATACCTTCTGGTGTTTATAGCCGGCAAAGTGTTCTCTTATGGATGCTTCTACGTAGTGGACTTTAACTGTTATTGCTTTTTTATTTAATCCTTTTTACTCTGAGAATTTCATGCATCAGTACTATACTTATGTAAATTTCACTCTTCCCCATTCCCCCTTCAGCTCCTCCTGTGCCTCCCACACTCACCCCCAGTGGCCTCTTCTTCTGTAACTATTATTGCTCGATTTTGTATTGCTTCTGAGTACATGTGTTTATGGCTGACCACTTGGGAGTGGATATTCTCTCTATCCCAGCAGCCACTGACTGCTTACAGTTCTACATCTAGACTTGGGACCTGGTGAAAATTTCCCCATCTACATTGGCATGTTTGACAAATGTGGTCATTATGCAGGTCTTGTTTAAGCAATCATGTTATTGATGTTTCATGGGAGTAGCATTCTTGTCGTGGCTAGAAGACACTATCTGTCAGTGAGTGCCCTGCTCAGGCACTAACTTCCACCTCCTCTTCTGTGGTGTTTCCCAGTATGGTGGGACAGTGAGTGCCTGGTAGGATTTGCATTGCATTTGCAAGTATTTTATTGAGAATTTTTGCACCTGTGTTTATCATGCATTTGTTCCTGCCCCACCCCCAACCTGTCTCATTCTGTCTTGTCTTCCCTCTTTCCTCCCTTCCTCCCTCCTTCCCTCTTTCCCTTTATTTGTGTGGTTTGTTTGTTTTTTGGTGGTTTTACCTTTGGTATTAAAATAATACTGACTTTGTAGAAGGAGTTTGAAACTGTTTTTTTTTCTGTTTCTTTTTTTCTTTTTTCTTTTTGAATAATTTGAGATACATTTGGTTGTAGTTCTTCTTTGAAGGTCTAGTCTAATTCTGCTGTGAATTCATCTAGACTGGGCTCTCTTCAGACAAGACTTCCTGTCCTCATTGAAAGTGTGCTTAGCGGTGAGTCCAAGAGGGACAGAGCAGATAATAAGCATAGCAGGTAAGCTAACACTATGTTCTATGGAGCTAAGCACAGTGGGGGAAAAAAGCAGACAAAGTGACAGCGTGTGGCTTGCATTTAGCCGGTAGTGGTGGAAAGATCTTCTTGGAAATAGGCACCGTTGTTATGAGAGAAGTGAGCACAGACATGCAAGGTCTCAAGAAAAGGCGCAGACCTGCGGAGAGCATTCAGTCTGTGCTGTGGCCTCCCATGGGAAATACACTGGTGAGGAGAGGAGCGGGGGCGCATAGATATGGGACCTTTGCCGTGGTCCACCAGAATAAGACATGTAAAGGTGACTCTTGCAGCTTTGCGGAAGGATATGGGGAGAGGCCGAGAGCAAAGGGGCTAGGTTGGTAGTGGAGGTGAAAAAGGTGGGGACACTGTTGGAAGCAAGAGGTCCGTAGGGCCTGTTGTGGTAATCCAGACCCAAGTCTCCAGTGCCTGGGCCAGGCCGGGGAGTGTGGCTGGAGGTAGGGGTAGGGTGTCTAATGATACAGCCTGCAGAATTCTGTAGATCTGTGGGTTGAGAGAAAGAGTCAGGGCTCACTCCCCTTACACTTGTTTCCAGTTGAAGTCTCCATGGGCTGCCTCTGTTAAGAAACCAGTTTTGTGTAGTTTTCCTTCTTTGTTGAGCATAAACATAATCAGCATACTTAAAATATATACCACACATCAATGCTTATGCTTTTTGTATATGCGTAGCAGTAATATCTTTATGTATGTTTAGCTCTGAAATGTCACATTTGATTTCAAAGTTAAGCATCTTTTATTTTGTTTTGTTTTGGTGGCGGTGCTGGGGTTGGACCCTGGGGCCTCACACAGGCTAGCTAGCGAGTGCTCTACCACTGAGCTCCCCCCCAGCCCAACATTAAGAGTTGCAAATGAAGCGCTAGTTCAGAAACAACATCAGTCCTTTCAAGTCTAAATTGTGTAAAGTGCAGCAAGTAGATTATTAGGTCATTTTACTTTCGTCGCTTATATTAAAATATTCCTGTTTAATGAACATTTAACTACTTGGTAAAATTTGCTAATCAAATTGTCAGCCTCTGTTAAATGGCTTGTCAAAATGTTTATTTAGCAGTTATCCTGTCTGCTTAACGTAGTGAATCCCTTTAACCCTCTAATCCGTTTTTATTTTTCCTGATAATTGTGTTAAGTGACAGTATTTGGCAAGTAATTATTTTTAAAAAAATTATGAAAATAAGCTCATTTTATAAAATAAGTGAAAATAAGGAGCTTAAGGAAACAAAACAAAACAAAAAAACCTGTCGACCATGACTTACCATTTTGAGAAAACCTTTCTGTTTTAATGGACTTTATTATTTATTCTTAGAACTGTTACAGAGTCACAGTAAAACTGAGCTAGAAGATCCAAGGTCTCTCTGTCCCCAGCCTTACACAGACACCAGAGAACATTCACCATGTACTGTGACTGCTGGTCATGGTGGAAAGGGGGCACTCAGATAGCAGGGCTTTGACAGGAACTTTACAGTAAGAGATTTTAATTATTGTTATTTCAAGCATCAGAATAAGTGTGTAAAAGAGACTCTTGCTGTTTTGTTGAAAAGCATGGGTTGATGGTGGGGAGCAAGGGGACTTGGTTGTAGGTAGGTGTGAAAATAGAGACCAGTTGCAGGATGGGGCTATGGGTGGAAGCAGGAGGCCAGGACCTGCCTGTTATTGTTGCCTGCATCAATACATCATCGTCAGTGAAAGCCCATACTCTGCTAGAATTCACTTGTACTGCTGTGTGTTACCAGGTTGTTACACACCATTGTAGTAGGAAATAAGGTGGTTTGCTGCCCTGAATGTTCTCTGTGCTCCATTTGGTTGGCCTCTCTCCTCCCCTCTGGGGACTGCTTGTCTTTTCACAGTGTCCATTCCTTCTAACTCCTTAGATCATCTGTGTGCCCTTGTATGGCAAGATTTCTTTTGCAGACAGAAACTGAAGCCCAGAAGGATGGTCAAAATCTGTGCTAAAAGATGCTAAAGATGGGCAGTTGGATGATGACTCAGGATAGGGTTTACTGTGCAAGCTTGAGGACCCAAGTTTGCATCTCACCACCCATGAAAAGGCTGTGCATGCTAACATACATCTGTAACAGGCAAGTCCTTGCAGCTTAGTGACCAGCCTAGCCCTATCAACGAGCCCAAGATTCAGTGAGAGGCTCTGTCTAAAAATAAAAGATGGAGAGCTATTGAAGAAGGGAGCTGATGTCCACCTCTGATCTTCACCACATGCACACACATAAATGCACATGTAAGTGTACACACACACACTTTCATACACATGCACACATACACACACACGCTAAAATCACATAATTACCTTATATGGAGGAATAATCCAACTTAGAGCTATGCATACAGCTTGTAAACTTTGTTCAGACTTGCTTCTTGCGTGCAATGGTATGTATTTCAGTTCCTGTGCGTTCCTCTGACTTGATGGCCCATTCCCTGATAGTACTAAATAGTTGTCCGTCATCTGTATGTATCTAAGCTTGTTTATTCACAAAATAAAGGGCATCTGTTGGACTTCTCGGTTTGGGTCATTATAAACACAACTTCCAGAAGCATCTCCACAGGTTTTTGTGTGGATATAAACTGTCAGCTGTTCTGGGTAAGCAGGAAGGGACTGTGTTGCTAGATGCGCTGGTGTAGTAGGGTCTGCATCCTGTGGAAGGAACTGTCAGACCTTGGAAGCTGCCTTTGTTTCTTTTCTGCTGCTGTGATGAATTATCCTGACTAAGGCAACCAGAGAGAGAGAGGGTTTGCTTTTGGCTTACAGCCCCTCTGGAGGCAACATGCTCCATCTCATCAGGTAAAGCATGGTGGCAGGCATATGATGCCTGCCTCTCACATTGTTCCTGCAGTCCAGGTGCAGAGAGGAACACAAGTGAGATTGGTTAGAAAGCCTCAAGGCTGTGGCTGACCTGTTGCCCTTTCTTGCAGTCACGTCTTCCTAGGCTCTTGATATTGTCTGTTTCTTTGGGCCACAGTAATAGGTGTGTAGTGGTGGTAGCATTTTAATCTTGTACATGCTGGCTGGCTATCTGTATTTCCTTTAGTGCAGTATATCAAGATCTTTAGCCATGTTTGCTTTAACTTGGCTGTTGGAGCAAATAGTCTTAATGGCATACTCTCCCTCTAATTTCATTTCTATGCTGTTTTATGTTAATAGCCAAGATTTAGGATAAACTAACGCAGTGTCTTAACGTCTTTCTGCCTACCTCTGTTGAACATCACAGTAGAATTTTTCCTTGTTAAAATTTTATCATTTTAAGGGCTCTTAATGTAATGACTAAATCATTATCTGTTAGAAATTTCCCCTTTCCACCCTTAAAACTACTGATGTTATTCCCATTAAAATGATTGTGCATAAGAACTTTTCCTGACACCTGGGACCCTGTCTCAAAAACAGAGATTTTCCTGATGTTATATTATTTTTCTTTGGTGAAATAAATCTATTTATTATATATATGCCTATATATAATACATATATATAACATATATATGCCTAAATATATTGAACAAGTTAGAAGATGACAATGGATTTTACCTTTTTTCTGTATGTTCATTGTATAAGTACTGGTTTATCTAAGGATATTTTTATACAAAGGTCTATAACATACTTTGAACATATTTCTGTCATACTCCTCCAAGTTTGGTTTTTGTTGCTATGATAAAGTACTGTGACCACAACCAACCTGGGGACAGAATGAGTTTATTTTATCTTACAGGTTATAGCCCATCACTGAGGAAAGTCAAGGTAGAAATTCAAAGCAGAGACCATGGAAGAACACTGCTGGTTGGCTTGCTCTCCTCCCTCATAGAGCCCAGGATGGCATGCCCACACTGACTTGGAGCTTTCTACATCAGGCACGAAAATGCCCTCACCAACACGCTCGCACACTCACAGGCCCAGCTGATGGAGGCAACGCTTCAACTGAGGCCCCTTCTTCCCATGTGTGTCAAGATGACAACCAAATCTGCCACCAGACCGCTCTGCTCTCCCCTTTCTCACCCCTCTTCTTAATCTCCTTTGTTCCCCTAGACAGTTAGGTCATATGTGCATAAATGATTGACACACACAGGGATCTCAAACGAGAAAAGCATGTGATATATACCACATTTTCTTCAGTGATTTTATTTTAGGTTGGGTCAGTAATTTAGATACAGTATACATTGATGGCTAAGTATCTCTGTGATGTTTTGACTTGGAGCCATTCAAGTTAATACCTAGCAGTAATACAGGTGAGATATATGCTAGATCTATTCTTAGAGTTCTGAGAAACTCCCATCTTGATTTTCATAGTAGGTAAACTAGATGAGGTTCATCCAGAAGTTTATAAGAGTTCCCATTTGTCCACATCTTTGCAAACATTTGTAGTTATTTTCTTAATAACTGCTGTTCTGACTGAAGTAACAGTTATAATTTGCATTTCTCTGATGTCTACTGTTGTTGGATTTGGGGGGGCATTTATTGGCCATTTGAAAGTCATTGGTTAAGAACTTTCTGATCTTTTTAGTAACCTATTTCTTGGTTATTTGATTTCTTGTTAATTTTTTCAGTTATTTATATATTCTAGTTATTAATCTCTTGTCAGATGTCTAGCCACAAAGGGCTTTTCCCCATTCTTTACTCAGTTGTTTCCTTTGATGTATGTGTAGATGCTTTTTAATTTTATGATAGTCCATTTGTTAACCATTGCATCATTTCCTGAGAGTCCTTGCCTATGCCTTTATCTTGAAGTGTTTTCCCTTATCAATTGGAGTGTCAGGTCTTACTTACATTAAGCTCATTCATTTTGAGATGATTTTTGTACAGGATTGGAGAGAATGGATCTTGTATTCTTCTTCTTGAGGATATCAAACTTTCATAGCACCATTTATTTAATAGGCTGTCTTTTCTCCAATATCCATTCTTTATATCTTTGTCAAAAGTCAAGTGGCTAGCATTGGGTAGATTTGTGCCTGGGCCCTCTTTCTTTTATATTGATTTGCATGTCTTTTGTGGCAATACCATGCCATTTTTGTTACTATGACTCCATGCTTAAGATCAGGTTTCTAACATTGTTTTTTTGGTAAGGATTGCTTTGGATATCCAAGGCCTTTTGTGTTTCCATGTGAATGCCAAGTTTGTATTCTCTGTTTTTGTGAGGAATGACATTTGATTTTTAAAAGAGGATTGCATTGAATATGTAGATTGCTTTTGCTAATTATTTTAGTTATTTTCAAAATACTAATTCCGCAATGCATGAGCATGAAAAGACATTGGATCTTCCAAGTGTCCTCCTCAGTTTTTCTTTGATTATTTAAGATTTTAATTGTAGTGGTCTTCTGCTTCCTCCATTGGATTTCTTTCAATGTAGTTTGTCGTTATTATTATTATATTGTAATTAAAATGGGATTGTTTCTCTGATTTCTTTTTTTTGTGTGGTGGAGGTTTGGTGCAGTTCAGTGTTCTGCTATCCTTAGCACATCCTGTTCTGGATGAATGTGTTCCCCAGATGCTATGCATTTCAGCATACAAGAGGAGGGAGAGCAGCTGAAATCAGGCAGAAGCAACATATGCTTGCTGCCTTCTTAGGGTCTTCAAGATGCCACATGGTATTCACACTCCATTTTCCTGGCCAGAAGTCTGAGACATGGATTAAATGCACAGTGTCTTGTGCTCAGTGGAAAATCAGGACTTGTATGATTATTGACGAGAAAGGAAAGACTATGGACTATGACCAGTTTCTGTTTCATCATTTATATTTGTATGCACATCTTTATGAGCGCACACAAAAATTTTAATGTAATAAAAGCAAATAACATATTTCCAATAATAGTCTGAAAAATAATCCCTTAGGCCCTTTCACCTCCACATGTCAAACTTTCGTAATGAAACATTATCAGACTTCAAAGGTGCCTTTACCTCTACTGTTCCCTTGGCATCACTGCACATTCTGGAGGGTGGAGTAAGCAAGCCAGTGAGAAGGGCTGGCCTTGGTGGGAAGGAGATAGACCCGAAGGAACAGTAACTCCTTGTTCTGCCATTCTGGAACCACCTTGAGAGCCCGAGCAGGGCTGTGTCTGGGCACTGCTTCTAACCTTGTGTGCCCTGAATAAAGAGTTCCCTAGAGGAAGGAGCACTGAATGTTTGAAACGGAAGCCTTTCTTTCCCATTGTCTAAATTGAATTCAGAAAGTGAGATACTCCTGATCAGCAGGACTCTGGAGGCAAAAATTGCTTCCATAGGCATCACTTAGCACAGGAGCAGGTGCGCGAGGCCCCTGATAAATGTTTTAGGGCCTGTGATGTGATAATGTTAGGGCTAAAACTGCATGCAACTCATAATTTCAAATTCTACTTATAACTTTGTGAACAATTTTACTTAAGAAGGGGCCCTGCAGATGCATGCACTATAATTTATCCTGAGAGCTGTGTTCTCGATAAAAATCACTTGTCCTCTATAATCTCAAGTGTCCTTTAAAATGCACAGAGACGTCTTCAAAATTTAGGACTGAAAGAATAAAGATAAACAAAGGATAATTTTTAAGGTAGGTTTGTCTTAGTACGTTTTCTTGTATTTTTCAGTACCGATGATCTAGGCTTAAAGATGTAAATCAATAAATTTTCATCAATTTTTGAAGATTGGAACAGATGAAAACATTAGATGAAAAGTTTACGAAAATCATTAGAGAAGAGGCATAGCTGACACTTCACACACGTACTCACATGTGTGCATGAGTGCGTGCACAGACACGCACACGTACACACACGAGTAGAAGCTACCTATGATGTACCATCCTGCTTGTAATTACTTATTTTAGAAATTGAATTCTTTTGCCACAGGCTCATAATTGAAAGCACAATAAGTGAGTTTTAAGCATTTTACTTTAAAAAGGCTACTTTATGTTTCAAGACATAATTGTGAAATCTATTATGAAAACATCCTCTTGATATCCAAGTGAAGTATTTTTAGAGCCTGTGTGACCTCTCAGGGAACTGATTTTTTCATCTACTAACAGCGTCTTTACCAAGTGTTCTGAACTATATTAGCTAGGGTATAATAGGCCTTTGGATGAATTATTATAGGTCTGTTTAAATGATAATTTGGAAAAGTTCATGAAAACCTTGCACAAAGAACTCTGGTTATTGGCTGAAAATTAACCATTTAAAAGCTATTCCATTATTAGACATTTTAAAGAAATTGGTACAAAATCATTCAAAGGAAAGTACCTGCTTTCATAAGAATCCACTCACTGCAGTAGACTGCATTACCCAAAGTTTGGGGACATGAAAAAGCACTTACCTTGGGAGCCGTGAAGGCTGTGTTGCATCACACTGGCCGCTGATGACAAGAGGCTGTTCTCAGTTGCTGTGGGGATGCAGAAGGCTATTTGCCCTTGCTCATGTTTCCTCAGACATTAGAGCTAGAAGACACAAGCAGGCCTGATTTTTCTCTGTGACCAATGACATAATCCATACATGATCGCTATGTCATTAATATATGGCAGTCTTTTTTCATTCTGAATCCTTTGTCGAAGATACTTACCCCTGATCTTCCTAGCCACATGGCAGCACTTGTTTTGGAAGGCAGAGGATTTGTCTTTGTAATCGGCAGGACTGTCCCAGCTCTAAAGCACATGCAAGTGTAAGCCGGATGCATAACAGGCTTTCTTGAACTGCCAACCCCTAAATCATGAAACAGAGACTTTTATTAGTTAAGAATGCTCGGCCTTATCTTATGCTTGTTGCATTAACTCTTATAGTTTAACTTAACCTGTTTCTCTTCATCTATATTTTGCCTGGAGCCTTTTACTTTTCTTTCATGCTATATATTCTACTTTCCTGCTTCCTTTGTGTCTGTCTGTCTGGGTCCTGGCTGACTAGTCCCTGGCAGACTGGCTGGTTCCCCTTTTTTTCTCTGTGCATCAACCCCACCTGTCTAATAAAAAGCTATTGACCATTCAGCTTTTTATCAGACCAATCAGGTGCCTTAGGCAGGCAAGGTAAAACAAATATTCTGCAACACAAACAAATGTGACACATCTTTACTTAAACGAATATTCTATTCTACAACATAGATGCAGGGTAATCGTGTGGAGTTCTGGTGCTTTCTAGTCATCCTTATGTAGCGCTCATGTCCTATTGTTTACTCTGGTCTCTGTGTGCTTCTGCACGCCAGCTCCTTCTGCAGTGTTCTTGTGTGAACTCTGGTTTGTAGCAGATAAATTCACATCACAGTCCCAGGGGAGAGAATTGGGCAGTTGCTGATGCTTCTCCTGGTGCTGCTGATCCAGTTTCCCTGCTTCGTATAGGAACTTAACTGCACCTATTTCATCAAAAGATTGTCCATAATAGCTTAGCAAGCAAGGCATGTGTTACCTTTGATAGCTTGTGAGTTCAAAGTCTGTCATGCCAGAGCCAGGGCTAGTTCCATCTGGAATGTATGACTTGCAGGCTATCCTTGCTGATACCCACCCCTCTGAGGAGAAAGCTCTTGGGTTTTCTGTACTTTGTAGTCTATCTGCCTTGGATTTTATGGCCACCAAACATTCTTTTCTCTAGCACATAGAGACAGTCACCGCTGATCTTTTCTTCTGGGTCACCTAGCAGCTGACACTCCAGTTGAAATTTCTCTTTCCAGAAACAAATTTCTTGTTACTATGCAACCTTTAACCAGTACACTAAATATTTTTCTCAGTCTAGTGGCAATTTGTTTGCTTGTTTTATGCCCTTTGTCTTTTTGAGTAACAATCTACTATGGGCATGGAAAGAGCCACATTAACTAATTTCAGGTCCTTATCAAAACATAGTTTATCTTTCAGTACCTCAGAAAGGTATTGGTGTACATAATATATATGCTGTATTATATTTTTCTGCTTTTCATCTAGGTGTATGAATTGAAAATATATTTAGTGTTGGACCAAGGTAGGAAGTGTACTCAAGGATAGCTAACTTATCTTGCCAATTTTATGTGTGTACACTGTAAAGATGTGTCTGCACTCGGGAGGCAGAGGCAGACAGATCTCTGTGAGTTTGAGACCAGCCTGGTC
>LOEQ01001274.1:149015-169432 GCA_001685075.1 Bramus lutescens
AGAGCTAGTTCTAGGACAGGCTCCAAAACTACAGAGAAACCCTGTCTCGAAAAAAAAATCAAACAAAAACAAAAAGATGTGTCTCCTCTTAAGATTCCTTCTGATTGGTTTAATGAAGAGCCGATTGGCCAATAGCTACGCAGGAAGGGATAAGCAGAATTTCTGGGGAGAGAGAGGAAGAAAAAGAGTAATCTAGGCCTGCAGAATTTGCCATAGACTCTGAAGAATTTGGACATATGGTATAGAACAGAGGTAACTGAGCCACGTGGCAGAATGTAGATTAAAAGAGAGATTAATTGAAGTTATGAGAGCTAGTTGGAAAAAACCTAAGCTAAAGCCAAAGTTTCATAATTAATATTGTCTCCGTATCATTGTTGGGGAGCTGGCTGTCCCACAAAAGATAGTCCAACAAGAAAGTTTGTTACAACCCAGTGTGTTCTTCCCAATTCTCTGGATCAATCCCATCTCATTGAATTGGTTTATTTCGAGCAATCTGCTTGCATGGGAAAGACTATCCTGTGCAGTTTTCTGTTTCTCTTCCTTCAGTGTTTGCCTTGTTAGTGTGAGGTTACTACTATGTCATGTGTAGCTTTTTCATGTATAGCTGTTTACTTTGTTGTGTTTTGTGGTACAGATTGTACTCTGAATCCTATTATTAGAAAAAGAATTAGATTCTGGGAGGATATTTTACACTTTGGGGAGATTGAGGATGAATCCTTGCCTTCTGTCAGTTGTAATCAAAGCACATAGACTCATTTGGATATTGTAGTTCCAATATGTTTGACTCTGTTCCTTCATTTTCTTTTTGAAACAAGGTCTTGCTCTGTGTCTCGGGCTGCTCTCAGATATGTGGTTCTCGGCCTCTACCTCCCTAGATTCAGTGACTCTAATGGTAGTTTGACTTTAGATGTCTCGATTTCTTATTTTTCCCTAGTCAGAGCAGAAACATGAAGCCTAGTCCTTTACCTCAGCTGTGATCCTCTATCTTAACCGGATCCAGCCAGCATTTGAAGAATTTTAGTATTTTTGCTGTGGTTCTCTTATTTGATCCAGCACAGCTTTATCTGTGAATGAATAACTTTCTGTGACTGCTGTAATAGATTGCCGCAGACGTGGGGGCTCAAGACAATGCTTGGTTACTGTTTTGAGATGCGATGGGCTTGATCAGCTGTCCACTTCAGTTCACACAAGGTCTGATTCAAGGTGCTGAGTGGGATTTGTTCTTACTGAGGTCAGAGGTGGTTGAATTCTGCCCTCACAGTTCCTGCTGGCTCCTGGCTGGGGCTGGTCCTTGTTCCTCTATGCTGTTTACATTCTGACATTCCATATGGCCCTCTCCTGCAACAGCAGCTGGAGCCCCCTCGGGGGACCCGTGTCTTCCATGCTTTTAGAGCTCATGTGATTAGATTGGACTTGTCCAGACAATCCCGCATAATCTCCCCGCTTCGCCAGCAAAGTCCCCATCGCGTTGTAAAGTAACGGATCCAGGGCATCTTCTGAGGGCTGCTCTACCGACCACCATAAGCTAGTGTGTTCCCATGCACAATAGTCATCTGGATGTGGGCCACTGGACCCCCTACCCGCCCCCACAAACACACACACACACACTAGAGATAGAGACCTGATATGGAATCTCCTTGGGAATTTGCAGTGCTCAATTGCTGTGGGTATTCGTGGATTCAAGACAGTAAGATTAATGAAAGTGGGGAATGGAGAAGTCATTACAGAGGAGGATGCATCCATGTGGGTCCTTGAAACTACTTTGGAAAGGATAAGAGTTAGAGAAGGCAAGAACAGCTTGGTGAACTTGAACAAATGTGTCTGATCAGGCCTGATGCTTTTCTGTGCAGCAGAGAGGCTCTGTGAACTCAGGAAGAAGTAGGACATATCACAGTTTTGCCGGGTTCATGAAATTTAGATGGGGTTTTCTAAAGCAAGAAAGTCTGTTTTTGTTTTTTGTTTTTTCAGTGAAACAGTAACTGAGTGTTTCAGGAAGAGTCATTTAGTCGTGATATTTGGGAGGACTGGAGGCAGAGAAAGTGGAGGTGTGGAGGTGAGTATGGGGCCAGGTCTAGTCCATTCTCATCAGCACAATGCTTTCTCCCTTAGGACATCTTAAGTGTAGACTAAGATGTCTATCACTTCCATCCTTAAGCATTCAGCTCTTGCTTCACTAGGTCCTTCATAAGTAGTCCTGCCTTTTGGTCTTGCTGTGTAGTGACTGTCATGCTACGATGTCGTGTCGGGTAGTCTTTCAGTACTTTAAACACTTGCCAGACGGTCGTCCTCGGGACTTGTTCAGGAGGAAAAGGATTGCTTTTTCTGTTTGAGTACAGAGAGCTGGAATTGTGAAGCCAGGAGTTATTTTTATTAAGATTATCCAGCATATTAATGACATTAATTGAAGCAAATTCTGGTCTTTAATTCTGATCCTGTACTCTGTCCCTGAGGATGTTCTGGTGTTGACAGGAGGCAAGGAGTCAGAGATGTGGGGTATGGGTGTGAGGTGTGAAAGTGGATGAGCTGTGTAGAGACCAGAGGGCACCATCAGGTATTTTCCTCAGTTACTCTTTAGCTTAATTCCTGAGACAGAGTCTCTCACGGAACCAACAGCTCACCAGTTCTGTGTACTGCCTATGCAGTAAGGCCCGTGGGAACTCCTGTTTTAGCTTCACTCATGCTGGGATTAGAGGCATGCACCTCCACGTTGACGGTTTTACATGGATGCTAGAGATCAGAAGGTCTTTATGCTTGTGTGGTATGCACTTTACCAACTGAGCCCTTCCTTTCCCTTAGCCTATTCCTAAAGATTGTTTGAGAGAATCTTACTTGCAGTCTACAGAAATATAAGTCTTTTTTCCTAAATATAAATAACATATTTATATATGTATATATATAGTTTTTACAGCAATGACCTATGTATATGGTGTGAGCTAAATGCATGGTACTGTTTATATGCAACAACTGTCTCGATTGGTGCCCTCAAGGCTTGTTCAGGTGTCAGTGGGTAGAGGGACCCTGAGATGTTCCACAAATCAGTGGTGGATGGTTGGGGACACTTAGGCTGACCTTAGAGATTTCTTATTTTCTCTCTTTTTCAAGGTTGTCAGAAGCTGGAGAGAAAGTTGGCACAACAGTGGAGCTGCAGTCTCCGCCCTTAGTCACTAGTAAAGTTTGGGCTTCAGGGTTCACAGTGCCCTTTTGAAAGCATAGCCTTGTGTTATGGTTTCCATATTGATCCTTTGTAGGGGGTGAGATTTACATGTGCTTGCTTCGATGAGGGCGACTAGCCTTTTCTACAGAGATCTGATTAGTTTAAGTTCAGAGCAGCATTGTGGACATGGCATTGGTAAAGGTTACGAGCACTCTCCGGCTCTGAAATTGCATTTCAAAGTAAGAGGTCCCTAAGGGCTAGTTTGACTTATTTAATTACACTGAACAGGATTTGGTAATGGTTTTATAAAATCCCTCTTCAAGCCAGATTTGTAATTTAATACAAAGTGGTAAATTGGTAAACCTTTAACATTTGTGTCACGAGACGAGTGATGGAGATCAGGATTAAATAAAGGGAAAACTTTGGGCGTCAAGTTTGAATGAGAAACGACAAAAATCGTTATTTATTTCTGATCAAAGTTTAAAATGAAGTCTGGCAAACAGTACACACAATTGGCCAGACTGATCTAATTGTTAAAGGGCCAGCAAATGAAGCGTGTTTCTTCTTATTTAATAGTTTCAGCTGTCTAATGTATATGAGGGTACAGGCTAGGAGCCGAACACTAGGGATGTAGCCAGTGATGACAGAGCCCCGTCGGGGTGAGGCACACAGACATGGACCCAGCAAGTGCACAAATGTTCTAGCCATCGATAAGTGCTCGACTGGTGACTAGAAATGACCCTTCAGCTAAGCCTCCTGCTGGATGATGGCTACCAATCTTCCAGGCATAGCCTGTGGCCCAGAAGACCCCTAGAGAGTCTTTTTGCTGCTTTTTGTCCACAGAATGCAAAGTGTGCTTCTGTCCCAGAGTTTGTCAGGCTCAATTGGAACAGAGTAATAGAATGTATGCAGAAAGGGGCAACCTAGGACTCCCAGCCTCCCAACGAGAGAGAGAGAAATGTGCCAACACTGAGAAATCAGAATTTTCCAATATAAAGTAACCATAGCACAAACAAACAGTCTGGTGAACTTGCATTTGAAGAAGTATACCACTTTTTAATCTTTTTTTTTAAATCAAGACAGAAATTAAAACCAGGAAAAGTAGAAGTCCTTTAGCCCTTTAACTTGGGTAGACATCAGATCTTTACCAGGGATAATGAAACTTTTGCCTCCAAATCCTCTCCCTTCCCTCCTTGCCATGTCTGTGTAGGAGCCAGTGAATGTTCACATATGTGCTTCTTCAGGCACAGTACAAGGGAAGTTTCCTGTTTTTCTTGTCGTTGTTGAAAATGGTCAGTTGTAATGTTTTTGTTTACTGTGGTGGATTCCTTTGTGCAAACCCATTTCAGTTTCCCCGTCCTTGTCTAGTGATGGGCTCATGAGTTTCTACACAAAAGGTTGTTCGCCCGCACAACCTGAAGGGTTATAACATAGCATTGTCTCTTCTTATTTGCAAAATACGTATCGTTCCTGCCAGCTGAAGACCTCCACATTGTAGCTCACATACAGAGAAGATAAGTTTCTCTACTCTTCCCTTTGCACCATGAATGTTTATTGAGCAAGTATTGTGAACCAGGAACTAGGTCAGATATTGGTCCTCACTGCTTCAGATGTGGTATCCAGCTTTGTAGATACAGAGTCAGTAGAGAAGACAGTCAAGAGTAGATGGATAGTGGTGTTTGAGGATGGCACAAGAACTCCCATGAGGATTTCAGAGGACAGCAGGATGCAGGAAAGGAGACAATGTTACCAGCGACTCAGCCGGCCATGAAGCTCTACGGGCAGAGTCCAACAGACTCTGTACCAGAGTCTAGATTGCTGGTCTCTAGGAAGATGGTGAACACAGTCACCAGGAGGAACTATATCTGTCAGTGTGGTCAGCTGAGGAAGGAAACCTGAAGAGTTTTCACTTGTGACTGGTTATGGCTGTAGGTTGTGGAAAGTCAACCAAAGAGTGAATTGTATCATTTCTACATGGTTAAAGGGGGGAATGCCTTTATATATGGTGTATGGTGCTTATATGTGTCCACTGAAGCATTTGGCTGTGTAGCAGTGAGGAAGCATGAATTTTCTTTCATTAAGTGAATCCCACTGTAGATAAACTGTGATCTGTCTGATCCTGACTAGGCTAGAGCCCGTCCCATGGGGGACTCAAACTGATATGGACCCCAACCCATATAGCCAGTATGGATCCTGACTAGTGCAACAAAATCACATATTGGTCTCAGTAAAGTCAAAATGCAATGAGATTTTTTTCTTTTACACATCTACTTGTTTTTATTTATTATATGTATGTATGTGTGTATGTATGTATGTATGTATGTATGTATATATGTATGTATGTGTATATGTATTGTGGCCATGTGTGTGTGGTGGCTAAGGACAACTTGTAGAAGTCAGTTACTTCCTTGTTTCCTGTGGTTCCCAGGGATCAAACTCAGAACTCAGGTTGTCAGGTGTGGTAGCAAGTTCCTTTATCTACTGAGCCATCTTGACCACCCCTGAAGTGTTATTTTTAAGATCCTCCCTCCCTCCCTTCCTCCCTCCCTCCTTCCCTCTTCTTCCCTCCCTCCCTCCCTCCTCCACCCTCTCTCTCCCCTCTTAGGATCAGTAACAGACAATGTCATCCTGGCACCAGTTGGCAGTTACACCCTGAGCACTAATACAGTCTTAGGTAATCAGGACTTTGAATCTAAGTGGATTCTAATTCTATAGGTTTCTATCAGTCTCTGGTGTGTGCTTGGCTTCCTTTCTACCCCTGTGCCGGAAGTGTCATTTTGATCATGACTGTGGCCCCTGCCCTATGCTGTTGATGTTGAGTCTAGAGTCTGGTTCCGGCCCCTGTTTCCATCTCAGAGATTAGAGCCCTACAGTGCCCAGCCTGTGCCATGTCACCACATCAGCTGCACTGACAATGTTAATTGACTCATTCATTGATGAGCTCCTGAGAAAATGGTGATTACAGGAAGAGCTGCCCGAAGGAAGCGCATTAAGTGGGTATATGGGAGGAGACCTTTCCAGAAAGAAGATGCAGCAACATTAATTGCTTGAGACACGAGAGGTGAGGTCAGGGACGCCAGATTGTGTGTGGCCCATTCCAGAGCATTAGCTGATGTGATGGCAAACCACGAGAGGATTCTGAATCACTGTAGGAATGACATGACTTTACTTATATCTTAACAAAGTGACTCTGGATGCTGCACTGAGAACACTGTGATGGCACGAAGAATGGAAATGGGGAGATCAATTAGAAGGCAATTTAAATGATCAATTTATAAACATAAGATAATGAGATAATTGGATCAGGTGATCACAAGGGAGATGGCTGGAACTATAGGATGTGGGTCTGCCTTTAAAGGATTGTATTAGTGGGATTTATGGACGGATGAAGGCAAGGGAGAAAGGAAAAACATGCCTTCACATGTGCACACATTGCCTGTTAAGTGAATGGGAGTCCAGAGAGATGACTTAACAGTTAAGAGCAGATATGGCTCTTGCAAAGGACCTATGTTCAGAACCTCCTGTAACACAGGCTCCAGGAGCATTAATGCTTCTGGCCACTATGATGCATCCACAAAGAAAGAAAGAAAGAAAGAAAGAAAGAAAGAAAGAAAGAAAGAAAGAANAAAAGAAAGAAAAAGAAAGAAAGAAAGAAAGAAAGAAAGAAAGAAAGAAAGAAAGAAAGAAAGAAAGAAAGAAAGAAAAAGAAAGAATACACATAGAGTCCAAGACAATGCTGTAGTTTGACCTGGGAGCTTGTACGAGGGTGCTTGCTGGGAGCTTACTTAGCTTTCAGCTTGTCTCTTTGGTACACCTGCTGGAAGATGGAAGAGGCCATTGCATGTACGCCTTTGGAGGTGGCTGTGTAGAGGTCCATGTGAGGAATGTGAATTCTTCAGTCTCATGGGAAGTTCAAGCCCACATCCATGGATGAAATCACTAAGGGAGTAACAAAGATGGAAAAGAAAAGGAATCTTTTGAATGAACTCTGGGTGATGAGGCTGCAAGTGGGAGGCAGAAATGGGGTGTCCTAAAACAAGGGGATGATGGAGGGCAATTGTGTGGAGTTTTGGTGATAAGCACATGATGGGCCTATGCCATAGCCCTGTTCCCTGCCCTTGGTGCCCCGAGATGCTTCCTTGAGGAAACACAACCACTGGAAACCCACGTGGTGATGATCCGGGAGGGAATGAAAGGAGTGAGTAGAGCTGGGAGAAGAGCAGCCCTCACAAGTCCAGCAGGAGAATGTCTGTAGGCCAAAGGGGAGAGCGACAGACAGGGAAGAGTGGGAAGGATGGCGGAGTAAAACTGACTAGCTTCCACGTGGAGGCTTCCTGCTTCGGGAGGAGAGAGGACAGAACATGCAGGTCCTGAGATCATGGTGGGGTAGTGAGGAAGGAGAGCACTTGCTCAGGGCTCTTCTGAGCCCCTTTATTTTCTGAGAAACTGGAGCAAAGCCATCAGCTGACAGTGGGGAAGCTATTTGTGATTTGAGGGAAGGGGTAGGGAGTAGTCTTCAGGACAGCAGAAGGACCAACATGTGACTGCCAGGCCGCAAGAAGGACATGTGTGAACATGAATGTAGAATGCACACCGGTGGGGCATCTGTTTTCCTCCAGACAGCAGCTTCCTGGGAGCAGAAATAGTACCCCCACCTCCCCGCTCCCACCCTCCCCCACACAAGAGGAATTACCAGAATTATCCCTGCAAGCCAAAATGGGTGGCTCTCACCTCTAAATGGGCTCAGGGCACCAGGAAGGCATTGCAGGCACAGCAGATCCCCATGGCTGCTCTCTCTGTAGCAGACAGATAATGGGTAGTTCATGTGCCTGGTGCTGCGGCAGGGCTGGGGACAGGGGCTCTCTCCACTTCTCCTTTGCCTTGTCTTGGGGCTGATGGCCAATGGACTGGTTCTCTAGCAGTCAAAATTGTGTCTGGCTGCCTTGAGAGCAGACCTGGACCCAGCAACACCTGCTCCTGCCAAACCCTGGAAAATGTGCTGTGACTGCCACATTTAACACTTCCTGACCACAGAGGCCTCTGCCGGGCATTGGGTCAAGATAATTCCTGCAAGCTCTTGTTCTCTTAGGTGGAACTGTTTGTGATGAAGGAATGGGTTTAGACAGGTGATTTCAACTTGGCAGCCATATTTAGAGTTGATCTTTAATGACATCCCCCAAGGGGCCTGTTATTTCCTGCCTCCGTTGCTCTGTAATAGATTTCTTCTGCTGGTATTCTTCAACTCCCTATTCTCTGGCCACTTTGTTTTTTTACTCTCTCATTTAAAATGATTTGTATTACATAATTTTGTCACCTAAGTGCAAAATTTTGCTGAAGACTAATTGGATGAGCATAGAAATCCCAGATATTCTCGAACTCAAATCATTCACACTTTAACCTTTATAGAAGTTGTATTATGTTTTGGGGATTTACCATAGATTTTTATTGTGGGACTGATTTCACTGTAAAATCAAAGCCCTGTGCATCCTGGAGGTTTTATGTATTTGCTGATTTAGTGGTCCTGAGAATGGAGCCCAGGGGCTTGGTCATGCTAGGCAAGCACACTACCACTGAGCGACATGCCACACTTGAGGGGAAAAGCATCAAGACCAGTTTTAATCCCTAAGGTTTCATATCACTTCCATGTAATCCCTGTATTTAGATGGAAGTTTGATCACCCCGCCCCTTCTTGTCTGTGAGTTCAGAGTAACATGAAGGTGTTGCGCGCACGTGTGTGTGTGTGTGTGTGTGTGTGTCTGTGTGTGCTTATGCACATCCTCCTATTTTCCTGGGAGGAATTTCATTTCTGGCACTTATGCCTTTGCTCCATCAGTCTGCTTGGGAACGCTGGATGAAATGGTTGCTTTCATTTCTCTTTTTCACCATCATGATTGTTTCCTGCAGTCCCATTTATTCTTGTCAAGTTTTCCTTCATGCCATCAATCTGCCTCATTTGTGCACCCGTTCTGTTTCTTATTCTCTTTTTCACACTGCACAGACCTATGTATGGTCTTTTATTGATTTGGTTCTTATTCTGGATGATATGCAAACCGCTAGAGTATGCGTTTTTGAGCCCACTATATGTCTTCCAGATACAGCTTTCTGTTTTTCTGACAATTTCTGTCATTTGGGCAGCCAGAAAAATCTTTTCCCCGGACTTTCTCTGTTTACCTTTTGTAATGTTCAGACAGTAGGTTGTCATGGAACTTGCAGTAAATCCGTGTTGATTCTCAGAGTTCTGTAATGATAAAAATTCATCTACTGGTGTGCTTCTCTGGTTGCTGGTCTGCCTGCGGTGTTACTGCACGTCTACATATGATCATGATTCCCTTATACATTCTGTTAGTGTGTCAGTGTAGCCAGTGCATACTAAATGCATCACACACTGTTGTGAATAACAGGAATGCTTAAAGAGCCCTTGTAACAATGACAGTCTAATGTGGAAGGTGAAACATGAGCCAGTAGGAGAAGCGCCTGCAAGACCTAACCAAATGAAACTGATGTGAAGGTGGCTTTGAAGGCCTGAGGTGGAGTCAGGCAGGGTCTCTGCACGGAGACAATGTCCCAGACCTGATGGAGCAATGGGATGAAGGGCAGTTTAGGAAAAGCAGCAGCAGTCTAGATCTTCTGAGTCTGGAGTGACCTGGAGAGATTGAGGACAGTAACAAGGTCAGGATTCCTGAGGTGGAGTGGGAGGAGCTGAGCTTGTGAAGTGTGGATGAGGGTTACATAGGAGCCTTATTGATCATGGAAGAGTACACAATAGCCTTATTGATTATGGAAGAGTACGGGTTTTATGTTAGATACAGGAGCTCTTGGAGGTTTTGGGGGAGGGTAGCACCATGAGCTTGTTGGCATTTAGATTTAAAAAAAAATCATTTTGGGTGCTGTCTGAGAATCGACAATAGGGTCATATGATAGAATTTAGCAGATTCATTTAACAGCCTGTGAGCAATAAAAATGGCCTGAGCTGCAGGGACCACCCTGAACTGGTGAGAAGTAGTGGGACTAGGGTTAGAGCAGACAGGACCAAGGATAGATTCATTCCGAAATTCCAGTGAACAGAGCAAACCAAATGCCTGTGATCCCAGCAGTGGTGTGGAGCACCGTGTGACTCACCAAGAATCAGAAGCCTCAGGCATGGAATTGGAGGTGCTTTTTTTTTTTAAAGGGTTCTTCCTTGTCTTCCTTCCTGTCCTTCCTTTGGGGGCCATGGAGGGTGCAAGGGCTGAAGAGGCGCCAGTCAACAGGGCAGAGGGCTAAGGAGGCAGCCAGCATAATTGGTAAAGTGGTTACATGCAGGGGATTGAGCAAAGAAGTCAATATATTGAGAATAAAAGGAACTAGGTCTATCAGTGCCTGATAAGGGAATGCTAAATATAAAAAGAGAAGATGAAGAAGGAATATGGGGTATTCAGCTGAAGGTTCCATGATTGCAAAGTGTGTGTGTGTGTGTGTGTGTCTGTGTGTGTGTGTGTGTGTGTTATAAGCACACATTTAAAAAAGAAAGAAAGAAAAGTAAAAATGAAAGCCTGTGATCTGATGATCACTTGTCAGCGATGAACACATGGGGTGCCCAGGGCCTGGCTGGCAAATTCCATCTGCTACAAAAGGGGAAACCAGTGCTCCTTGAAGGAGTTGCTAGTGGGTGGTGTATTAGCAGAACTGCCTCTCAGCAGGGCTCCAGTTACACAGCACAGTGGCCCTGCGTGCCAAGAATGAGTAAGCTAGGGAGAGTTCAGTGACAGTCGAGATTGAGATTTGTCAGTGTCTCTAGAGTGTGATCAGGGAGGAAGGTGACCATGTTGAGATGGAGGGAAAGTTCATCCGAAATAATGACAGCCCAGACTGAGGTCAGCATGACCGATGGGTCGTCTGTGCGCACGTGGAGTAGTGACTGAAGTTGTGAGGGTGTGTAAAAGTGTGTAAAACATTGATGCTGAATCTCCGTCAGCATGAGAAATAGGTGACCACAAAAAGCTTCCACAAGAAGATTTTGGGCAGAAGGACTGATAAGCAGGGTAATGACACACCCTTCTACCCCAGGCCATCAGATCACTGTCTTGTTCCCTGGAAGATGTGAATATATTAATTTATGCCCGAAAAGAGACTTTGTATGTCTGATTAAGTTGTGGAAGGGAGATTTTTCTGTAATTCTTTTGGGTGGGGCTAAATGCAAAAATGTAGTTCTAAAATGAATACCGGCTCTTTAAAATTTATTACACTTTATTACTTCCTGCGTGACCACACCATTGTGCTCATGTGAGGTCAGAGAACAACTTGCAGGAGCAGGAGTTGGTTCTCTCCCTCCAACAGCTGTGTCCCAGGAACCAAACCCAGGGTGTCAGGCTTGGCTGTAGATGCCTTTACGCACTGTGAGCCATCGCACTGGCCCAGGAGGCTGGCTTTGAAGATGCACGTATCAGTCAGCTTTCTGTTGCTGCAACAGAATGCTGAAATTGTATACATTATAAAACTTTTGTTTAGTTCACAGTCTAAACAGTATGATGTGAGCTTTTTGTCTTATGATGACCTCATGGTGGAGGTACACTGAGTGGTCACATGATGAAAGAGGAAGCTGGAAAGTGTTGTGGGCCAGCCTTCTTTTTTATAGCAACCTTTTCTCAAGAGCTAATAATGTATTATGTTATATATGCTTATTAATGTCTTCTAAAAGCAGCTCCTCCAATGACCTAAGTACTCTCCAATAAGCTCCACCTAACTTTATTCACTTTGCCAGAGACCTAACTCCCAACACATGGGCCTATATGGGATGTACTCAAACTATATCAAAACCAAACCAAAAGGAGGAGAGGGGCATTTGTGAGTGGGAAAGACAGAAAAGGAAAGGGGAAAAAAGATACTCCCACAGGAGCCTTTCAAAGACATAAAGTTGTAATGTGATCTTTTTTTTAGCCCAGACAATATCACTTCTTGTGTCTGGCCTTCATAACAGTAGGGTAATACATTTGTGGTGTTTTTAAGCTTCTAGATTTATGTTAATTTGTTATAGCTGCAATAGGAAACTAATACAGATTATTCTAGGCCATTTCTTCACATTTTCTGAATGTTTTGAATGAGAAGGGTCTTAACTAGCTATAAGTAATGATATTCACATTACTGAAATACAAGGTCAAAGAAAAAAATCAGCTGTTGTTAGGGAATATTATTGTACGGTGTGTGACTTTTGTTTCTGCTGCATTTGTTTAGCTCTGTGAAGCTGTGGTTCTTTGCCTGTCTAAAACACCTGATGGTCTAATAAAGGGCTAAATGGCTAATAACAAGGCAGGAGCAAGGATAGGTGGGGCAGAAGACAGAATATAAATAGACAGAGAAACCCTTAAGAGGAGCAACAAAAGAACAAGGAGAGGAAGACATCAGGGGCCAGCTACACAGCAAACCATGGAGAAAGAAGGAAAGAAAGGTATATGGAAATAGAGAAAAAGAAAAGCCCAGAGACAAAAGGTAGTCAGAATAGTTTAAGACAAGCTGGCAAGAAATAAGCCAAGCTATGGCCGGGCGTTTATAACTAAGAAAAAGTCTCCGTGTGTGATTTATCTGGGAGCTGGGTGGTGGGGCCTCCAAAGAGTCTAAAGAGCAAAATCATCGCCCAACAAGTTGTCATTCATAATAATATTTGGGCTGGCCTGATTTCATTGAAAGGAGGGGTGGATGGGCACCCACTATATCAACTCAAAATAGCAACAGTTTATGTGTATACATTAAAAAAAATTGCATAGTTTTAAGATTACTTTTCTCAGTCTATCATGCGGCAAAAGTTAGCTATTAGGTGAGAGTATTTTCTATGGGCCTTTCACAGATACTTACCACCTGTTTTTGGTCCCTCCTTGTCAATGTGCCACAAAGTAGAGCGACCCAGCAGAGGGAACCTCAATTGAGGCCTTGCTTAGATAAGATTGGCCTGAGGCCCCATCTGTGAGAGATCATCCTGACTGACTAATGTAGGAGAACCCAGACTACTCTGGGCAGTGTGATCCCTAGGCCTGTGATCTTGGGCTGTATGAGAAAGCTAGCTGAGCACAAGCCATTGAGTAGCAAGCACCATTCCTCCATGGGTTCGGCTTTGAGTTCATGCCAAAGTTCCTGCCTGGTTCAGTGATGGATTGTGAGCTGGACATGTAAATTGAATAAATTCTTTCCTCCCCAAGTTGCTTTTGGTCCTAATATTTTATCCCAGCAACAGAAGGAGACTAGAACACCATCCCTCTGCTTAGACATTGCCCACTGTCTTCCTGGCTAATGGTGTAAGCCTTTAAGCTTTCAATATTACTAAAAGAAAATTGACATTATTAGTTTATGAAGATATTTACTGATGACCAGTTGGGAAAGGTTTAACAACAAAAAACAAGTTAGAAAGGATAAAGAGATTCATATTTTATAAAGAAAAAAATCATATGAGTAGGGTCAACAATGGAAAAAAACTATTTCTGTTATTTGTGATATTAACAGAGAGGTGCTTCCAAAAGCTGGGAATATATAGTAAACCATGTATTTCAAAATTGTCTTCAATATCAATGAATGAATAAGAAGGACAAATGTCACTAAGATGGCTAAATTCACACAAGGAGCATCAGCATTCGTTTCCTTCATGAGGAGCTCTGAGGGAATTTTTGGAATTATGGCTCTGAAACGAGATGTATTAGGGCATGTTTTTTGAAAACTGAAAATTCACTTTACTATATCTTCCATATAAAAACAGGATAGACCACTCCAAGAAGACTAGAATTCAGTGTTAGATTATATTTTATAATGAAAAATCCTTATTAGATAGTTCATCTCTGATGAATTTTCATGGATTTGAAATAATGCAAGTGATGTTTATAATTGTGTTTTTGAGCATTTTCCCAAAATACCTACCCATGTTGCAGCAAATGCACCATTCATGTGCTGTGAGCTTTGACGGATGAGGACTGAACTCTGGGTATCAGGTCCTCATTGTCAGAGCAATGCACCGACAGCTGTACAGTTTTCAGTTGAGGCTAAAGGTCAACCATTGCATCAGTCTGTATTTGTAGTTGAATCATTTTAAGCCCCCAGACCTGATCTTAACCAGTGCCTTAGATTAGCACTTACTAAGAAACCTCTCTTTACTCTCAGCTCTGAGTTTCTGTTCATGTGGGTGCATATGTAGATGCATGTAGACACATGTGGAGACCAGAGACCAACCAGACCAGGTTCCTTATGAAAGGCATCGAATTTGCCAGGTAGATTTGAATGGCTGGCCAGCAAGCCCAGAGATCCACAGCACAGGGATTATAAACACAGGCCAACATACCCAGGGCTTTCCATCAAGTTTGGCCATTGAATTCAAATCCTCATACTTCCTTAGCAAACTCTTCACCGACTGGTTAGACCAGCCCCAGGAATTTAGTTTTATAGTAGACATTTAAAATGTCTAATTGAGCATGAATTCACTGTTTCCTAAGACTTAAACAGATTTTTAAAAAACCTGAATATAGGACAGTTTTTGCCAGTTAATATCTCCTTTGACTTGTTTATGGAGACCTACATTTTCAAAGCCATATTCCAAGTCTAGTTAGGAAATATTTTCAGGTTTTAGAACATATTTTCTGTGAAGTCTTATATTTTTGTTCCCTAAATGTGTCTCAGATAGCGATTTGGTATCGCCCATGCTATATTCTCCTTCATTGCTATAGAAATGCAACCACTTCTGTTTATTTTTGGTTCCTCCCACTTACATAGTGGCAATTTGTAAAATTCACGTGGACAAATAAATTCATTCTTGCCAAAAAAACATTTTTGGATGTTCTTGAGGTATATAATTGAACATTGTAAATCATTGGGCATTAACATTTGAAATGTGTAGGTTAGACATTCTTGTTGAAGATTTATTAACTTTTGTTTGATGTGTGTGTGTGAGTCAGTGCCTGTTTGCAAATATGTGTACCATGTGCATGCCTAGTGCATGTGGAGGCTGGAGGGCATTGGATCTTCAAATTATAGGCAGTTGTGAGCCACCATGTAGATGCTACGAATTGAGCCATGGTCCTTCTGCAAGAGCACTGAGCCATCTGTTCTATGGTAGGACTGCTTTGATCTGAAGACATTTGGATTAGGGATACTCTGCCAGGACAATCCATGCAAATGTTCCAAAATACAAATTTTAAACAGGAAGAAAAGAGCAAATGTCTGGTCCTGGATGTTTTACATGAGAACGCTGACCTTGTGTGTGCAGCTCACAGTTGAATGTTTGCCACTCTCTTGAGTAAGATCTCTAGAAATTAAGCAGGCCTTTGTCTTAGATCTGATTCATTTATTTGTGCTAATGCAGCACATCCAGTAACACCCCATTTATCTGGTCATTTTCCAGAATCCAATGGAATTTTCCAGGTAACAGATCATAAATTAGTTTTCCAGGTAACTGAATCACACATTCAAGGACTGAACTCTTTTCAATATATCCATTTTGGTGGAAACTTTGAGTGAATATGTGCTTTCTCCCCTCTTACTTTCTTGTGGTTTTGTAAACAAAGACGACCTAATGTAGTTTGACATCTTTTCTTATGCTTCAGAGTGACAATTTTTAACCTGGTACCATTGTACGTTAATGTCCATTTGTTTATCTGTAAGTTTTTTCCTCCACTTTGGGTAGATGCTCCTTTCTTTAGGAAAGATTTTTGTCTCTTAATCTCCATGGCATCTTGGGAGTTGTGGGTGATGCGAAATCAGAGCCTAGGAGGGGTCCAGGAGAGCTGGAGGAAGTTAATCTTGTTCCCTTTGTATATTGTTCCCTTGTACTTGTGTTGGGCATTCACATGGCCACAGATTGTTTCCTGACTTGGAACTGTATTCTGAAAGGTGATTAACAGAATGTCACTGACTCCTGGGATGTCCCAGTCTCTTCACCTGCTCCTCACAGTTTAACAACCTGCACGCTAAGGATTCTGGGAACCAGCCAAGCTTACATCATCAGTAGTGGGTCTCTTGGCTCCAGGCCTGTGTTTTTTGTTCTTCTTGTTTCTTTTCTTTTCTTTTCTTTTCTTTTCTTTTCTTTTCTTTTCTTTTCTTTTCTTTTCTTCTTTCTTTTTGCTTGCTTGTTTATTTGTTTGTTTTTACCCCTATAGCTCTTATGTTAACACTGCTAGCAGTCTTTGTGAGCAAAACAGGCCATGGGTGGTTTGTTTGTTTGCAGTGCAGTGGTTGAACCTAGGTTCTCATATGTGCTAGGCCAAGACCTGCACCATTGAGCCGCATGCCCAGCTGTGCATTTGATCTTAATGGATTCTTCTGAAGCTTGTGTACTGGGATTTATTTTCCCTTGTTGTTATTTCTTTGGTGATTTCTGTGATTTTTTTTCTTTTATCCCCTTTACTACGTATTTGCCAGATTTCCTCCTGGATCCATTGCATTGACCCTCCTATTTTCACCTGTTTTCTTTTCTGTTACGTGTTTCTTTGGATACCCATTCCTATATCTGAGTGGTTGAGGAATTTTCCTTCTGCTTTCTCCCTTGCCCATTCTGTTTTCTGGGATTGTTTTTCTTATATTGTGGTAGGGAAATATCACAGAGCTCTTTCTCTTTGACAGCTTTTAAGTGCACAGGCCTATGGAGTATAGCTGCCGTCAAAGTGGCAGGGGTCTGTCTAAGATACACTCATTCTGTACACCTGAGCTTGTATGTCTCCTGCTAGCCTAATCCCAGCCTCGCCCTGCCCCTGTCTAGTCATGCCTGTTCTGTGAGCTGGACCGTCAGTGCTTATCCTCTGTGACCGGCTCATTGCACCCCGTGTATTGCTCCTTCAACATAGGTGGCTCCCAGTTTTGCACATGCTGCTAGGTTTCCTCCTGTTTAAGAGCCTGGCTAGCATCCTGTCGTACACACACCACGTTCTCTTTGTCTGCTCTGACAGTGGGTGCCCAGGTGTTCCTGTTGTGGTAGATGCAGTGGTGAGCAAGGCTGTGGTGATGTGTCTCCCACACTCTGATTCATTTCCTACAGGTCATAGCCAGGAATGGGACAGCTGGGCCACATAGTCATCTGACTGTTGTATTTGAAGAACTGCCCTCTGCTTTTCATAATGACTGCACATGTTACATTTCCACCAAGGTATGCAGAGGGACTTTTCTCCGCATGTGCCAATACTTGGAGTCTTTAGCTTTGTCGATGCTAGTCATTTGACGAGCATATGATGGGATCTAACCTCTACTTTGGTCTACATGTCTCTCTTGGGTTTTGCCTTTCTTGTTGCATACCCTGGATTGTCTGAGGGTCAGCAATTATAGCTCCGTGAACTCATTGTGGATGTCAAATATGCATAAGTTGTCCTCTGACTTGTACCTCGGGGTGTGCGTGAGCATACTGTCTCTTTTATTCACATAAACACACACACACACACGAATGTATGCATGCATTCATGCACACACAAATAAATGTATAAATATCAATTTTAAAATATAGTTTAAAAAAGATGAGCACCTTGCTTCAGGGGCTTGTTCCAATGTCTGCAGTCAGGATATGTCTCTCCTTTTGCATCAGCTTGGCAAAACTAAAAAGTTGTTTGTTTGAAGCAAGACTTTCTGCTAAGAATACATGTCCTTGTGTGGAACTGTCATTGAGGCTTTGACACTTCTGAAAGCTCATTAATAGCTTTGGTGTTAAACGGGTATTATCTCTACACTGTTGTCGGGGTTCTGAGGAGAAACTGGGGGGCGTCTTTGCTTTTTTTGAACAGCAAGGATTCTGCTTTCAGGAGCATAACCGTTTCTTCTCTAGATATCACCATGATTTGGAGGCTAAAATTGGTTTATATTAAAAGAAAAAAAGATAGCATACTTTCCTTCTGGTAGTACTGTGAGCTACTATCCGGTGGAGAACTCCTAAGAGATTCTTCATTACTGGTCTTTAATTAGGTTGGATAATGGGTCATGTTCTTCATTCCTATGAATTTACTTGTAGGAAAACCACTTCATAGAAAAATAATTGAAATGCTTCAAGCCAGTGTAACGGTGTCAACAGGCAGCACAGGGAGAGATCTGTGTGCTCAGAAAGCAATGCTGAGCGCTCTAATGATCATGGTCCTGATGGGCTGAGGGTCTTGTCTGGTGGGAAGAAATGCAGTTGAGATGAATAGAGCACACCACTTCATTCCACCACTCACAAAAGTCACAAAAGAAAGTGTGAGCATTAATTTCCATTAGCGTGGTTATGTTAAGTGTGGGCAGATCTTTATTACACCAGGACAACGGTGGTAGGTATAAATAGTCCCTTTGATTTGTTGGCTTAATTTTAAAGTAACTTGTGTGTTATTCTAATTAGCTCCTTTAGTGTGGAATGTTACATTTATAAAATTTATGGCTTGCACACTTAATTGTAGCATTTAATTACCTTGTACCTTGTGGTAGTTGTGTATAGATGGAGGGCAGATTTAGATCATCTCACAGTCTCAGTTACCCTCCTGGCTAGCTGTGTGACCTCAGGCAGGTGTTTTAACATCTCTAGTGAAAAGTTTCCTCCGCTCTAAGAGCCAAAGTCACCCCTTAGATTTTCTCCATTTACAATATTCTCTTATTATAGGACAAAATATGTCTATTTCGGTCTTTATTTCAAATTAATTACTAATCTACATACTTTACATATGTATGTATTTGTATACTTATAGTTAAAATATACACATACACCTGGTTAGAAATTTGGACATTACCATGAAAAATGAAAGATGACTGAAGGAAATGAAATTCTCCATTTTCAGAGCTAGCAGTTGCCCCAAACATGCGTGTGTGCCCATGTTTACACAAGATGTGGAGCGTCCCACAGTGCACACTTTTCCTTGCATCTTAGACTTAAACACATGTGACATACCCTGCACATGCTTACTTCTAATCAATGTCCAGTAGCTGTAACTTATAAATTAATTAGGAATTCAGGTTTTAATTCATCTTTTAAATTAATTCTTAATGTTTCCCTCTGTATGTTCAAGTTAGGAGAGTAATTTAAAATAAAATCTATGTGTAGAAAAATATCCAGAAGTCAATAAAGCAAAACACTAGTAGTTTTTGTATCAGGTGGTGAATTGAAGATTTTTTTTTTACTTTTTCAGGTATTTCATAGTTTTAACAATTGACATTTCATTGGGAAAAGAACCCAATTTAATAGAAAGTACTGTGCTATTATGAAGGAACTATCAATCAGTACTTACTTAATTGAATTATAAAATCATATTCTTTATTGACTATTAAATTATACCTCATTAAAATATTTTATTGTTATTTTTCTCAGTCTCTTTATTTTTTTAATTGAAGAATAATTTACATATAATAAAACACACAGATTTTAACTATATCCCTTAATGAGTTTTTTACCCACTGCCTTCAAGACAGAACACCCTAACCATCTTACTGTGAAACCCCTCAAGCCCCTTTGGAATCAGTCCCTGTGCTCGACCCTAGCAAACTCTGGTCTGCTGTCACCCTGGATTCATGACTTCTGTTTGGCGTGTCCTATGAGCAAAGCCACATCTTGTGTAAACTTGTAAATCTGTGTTGCTGTCTTTGTGTCTTCACTGTTGATTTGGACATACCCATCTCATGTCTTCGTCTGAATGTTTAAACAGCTGGTTTGAAGTCACCGAGTAGGGTGAGAACAGAGCCTGAGCAGCTCCCAGTTCTGGTCCTGAGTTTTAGCTTGCTGCATTCAGGGGCTCCTGGTTGATAGATGTGAGAGTGAGGTTCATTGGATGTCCTGCTTAGGGACTTGCATTTGTTTCTTCTACACGTGCTCCCGCTTCAGCAAATTGTTGCCTCTCGCCTAAATAAACCCTCACATTTTTCTTGCTCAGATATTGATGAAGCAGCCCTAGTGAATTCGTCTCCATAGCTTGCTGCCTCTGAGCCCTAGAGGTACGAGGAGGATCTTGGGGATCTTAGATTTGCCATAGATTTATCTGATCTTCTGTTTCAAGGCTAACAGTGCTGTTGCCAGAGCCAGGCATTTGGCTGGGGTGAACATGTCTGGATCCACCAAAACAATCCTGGGCATCGCTGATCTGAAGCCTCCCTCTGCGGAGTGAGTCTGTGGAGCCTATGCAGAGAGGACAGGGCAGCCTCTGAGGGACCATCATCCTCACAGCTGTGACTGAGCCTCCTTTCTACTCTCTGTCTTTGATTTGGCAAGATGGGTGAACACCTTAAGTCAGCTCAGTTCTTTATTCCCCACCCTGCCAGCTCTGGAACCTCATGCTTGGGGTCAGCTGTGATGGCACCTGTGGCACTGCCCACCGCTAGA
>LOEQ01001274.1:169521-181569 GCA_001685075.1 Bramus lutescens
TTGGTTGGCCGAGTTCTTGACATCATTCAGGATGCTCTGGGTTCATGCCCAGTCACATGGTGGTACACTCCTGTAATCCTTGCACTGGTGGTGGGGAGTGTGTGCAGAGAGGAGAACCAAGAGATGAGAGTGTCATCCCCACTTATGTGATGAGTTTAAGGCCATTATGGGCTATAAGAGACAATGCTTCAATTTTAAAACAAAAACAATTTTTAAAGCCAAATTAAACAGACTGCATTAATAAGTTGCCTTATATTAATTGTGAGGAAGGTTTAGAAATACCTTTGCATTTTCCATAAGTAAATGTCACTTTGATCCCAAGTCTCTTCTTATTGCCCTGACAGCACATTGCCCTTCTTAGTCCCAATAAAGTAGATCTGCTATGACCTGGAGGGGATGGTTGATTGCTCTGGGCTACGAAGGACATAGGAGATCCTGCCAAGGACTTCACATTTAGACCACACCTTGAATTGATAGTTTAGGGACAGGAGGTATAAAAGGGATTTTCCTGGCCACTGTTTTCTGGATTCTCTTTCCTAGTCTCGTTTCTCTCCTTAATTAGCATCACTTGCTCTCAGCTCCATCATCCCTGCCTGCCACTGACTAGTTTGACTTTGCTCAGTGCTCCTCCACCATTATGAAGACAAGAACAAACCCTGAGGGGTATTTACTAGTGGCATCCCAGGGTAGCCTGCAGCACTCTCTGACTTGTGTTTATTAAAAATCAAAAGATGACTGGGAATACTTTATCTGCTTGTCATTTATGTTTTAGCATTAGTTCAAAGATAGGATATAGATATATGTGTGTACGCACACATACACACACACACACGATTTGAAATAGCTACTTGGGGGATGGGAATATAAATTGGTTGGTAGAGTGCTTAGCTAGTATTCACAAATTCTTGTGTTCCACCTCAGTATCACATGAACCACACTTGGTGGTATATACACCTATAACCCTAGCACTCAGGAGGTGGAGGCAGGATGATCAGGACTTCAAGGTTCTCCATGGCTGCTCAGTGAATTTGAGATCTGCCTGGAATACATGAGGCCCTGTCTGAGAAATGAAAAACAGTAATAATTTTCTATTTGTGTGGAATTTCAGTGAAACACTGAAAGAGGGGCTATGGAACCTTGCTATTTTTTCTCTCTGGGTAGGGTAAAAGAAGAATGAATTTTATGTCTCGGGTGGCAGCGTTGGAGCATCCTCCAGGGAGGTGATTCCCTCTGTAAAGCTCTGGTCAGAAGTCAGTGGAGAATGATGGACTTGCCTGACTCACTTCAGAGCAGGGCCATGTCCTGTGGTCCTTAGATCCTAGGTATAACTCACAGTCTGCAATCTATGCTCAGTGGGTAGATGTAGAACGAATGACTGAACAAGGCAGCCATTGCCATGGTGATCACACACATGGAAGTGTGCTGTGGGAGCCAGTGAGATTAGGGAGAGTTACGGCACACCTTTCATGACTCGCCAGCTCAGCACACAAGATCGAAATAGGTGAATGACAGGCGCCCATTCCAGGATGATGAATGCCACTGAAACCTGGCTTTGGTGTGAGGGCTGAGAGTGGCAGAGTGGAAGACACATGTCCTGTCTCCCAGGGCCTTTGCTGCTCCACTGTCGTCACATACCATGAGCCCCCTTCCCTTTCAGGTTTAAACAAGACATTGGAGAGTTACAGGAAATATTCTGATTTTAAAATTCTAAGTTATGATGCTTTATAGCACAAAGAAAATGAACAAACAACTAGGTTTGGTCACTAGACTGACCAGTGGCCTTTTTAGAGAGGTCCTACCTTTGTGTAAGTGGTAGGTGAAAGAAAAAAAAACTTCCTCTAAAATGAGGATAGAAAAGTTTAAGAGCTCAGAGAGAGCAGCAGGTCCGAGTCTGACAAGGCATTCTGGGACTCTGGGCAGCGGTGATGGGTGTCTGCTGTGATGTATGCTCGGCAGAAGCCCGGAAACTCATGTGTGGTGAATCTCATGAACGCAGGAGCAATGCACATCACATCATGTACCTGCCTCCCAGCTGCCATCGGGCAGAGTCCATGCTGTCATCTGTGCATCTTTGGGACCAAACATCCTTTTCTGGAAACTTGTTATCTTAAAATCCTGGAAGGAGGTGGGTCTAGATCATATATAACTATTTTTTTTTGAGACACAGTTTCATGTAGCCCAGGCTAGCCATGAACTCATTATGTAGCCTTGAATGACATTTCTGATTCTCTTGCCTCAGCCTCTTGTGTGCTAGGATCACTTGCATGTCCATCACACCTGGTGTATGTGGCACTTGGGATGGAACCTAGGGCTTCCTGCCTGCTGGGCAAGCTCACTTCCAGCTGAACTACAAACCCCTCCCAACATTATTATTTTTTTTCCTGAAAATCATCATACTTGAATCTATAATAAAATTCCTTAAATGGTTACTGGAAAGTTTGCAAAGAATTTACAGGAAACTGTGAGAAATCACTATTTTTACATGGTCTACATGACAGAACAGACTTCATCTCGTCTGTTGTCAGGCGGAAGCTGTGACAGCAGATCCCATTGCAGGAGGTTTTGTTTTACTGGAGGGAAGCCCAGCTACAATCCCAGTGTGAATTCCTGTCGTGCTAATTATCAAAGAACAGATTTCCAGAGTCTCTCAGACATTTGACAAAATAGTTTCCATTTAACCGGATTTTGTTTGTTGGGTGAGGTATGCATTTTAAGTAAAAAAAAAAAATGAACAAAGTGTAGCCTTGATGGTAACTAAGTATATCCTGTGGAATAAAGCGTAGGATTTGCAGAGTATGTTTTGCTTTTATGGGCCTTGTTGGAAACTTGTACTCAGTTATAAACGACTCTAGATCTATGTTGCAGAGTTAGAAGTTGCCTAGTAGAACAGACACAAGCTGCTCACTGTGTTCCATCCCTGCACTTCCATACACTCAACGCATACAGATTTTTTTCTCACGGCTATGCCAAAGTGGGAGCCTCTGAGCCATTGAATGTTCTGGGCACCAGTATGCCTTTGTACCACTTCTCAAGTGTTTGCCTCTGCCTGGAATGTGGCATCCACCCCCACCCTTCCTCCCTTGAATATGTCTCTTTGTCATTCTCCCTTTGACACTCTGTATAGATCATGGATGTAATACTTACCAGCATTTTCTTTGTGTGTTCCATGTATAAATGTATATACATTCATGTGTCTAGTCATATCACACATGTGTGCATGTGTGTGGAAGGCAGAGGTCAAAGTCAAGTATCTCCTTCGGGCACTCTCCACTGAATTTTTCGAGACAGCATCTCTCCTTGAGCCAGAACTCACCAGTTTTGTAGGTCATGAAGCTCCAGGGTGCCTTCTGTCCTTCCTCTCCCTGTTCTGAGGTTACAGATGCACACTGCTGCAGCTGACTTTTATGGGAGTGCTTAGGATCCAAATTCATTTCCCATGCTTGTACAGCAAGCATGCAATTAACTGAGCTATCCCAACATCACCTCTTGGTACTTCCCAAAGTCTATGCCATTAGTCTGCATTTAAGAGTGTATCTGACATGTAAGAGCTTTTCAAAAAAATAACTGTTAAAAATGGTTGAATTTATCTACTAAGGTGGGCATCACCCCATGTATGACTTAGGCAAATAAAGTATCAACCCAGGGTGTTATTAAAAGATCAATAAGCATAATAGTATGAAAAAACAAATGTCCTTACATGTTGTCATTACATGTCTCAGAGAAGTAAATAGTCTTTGATAAAACCTAGATACATAGTTTAGCCTTTGTATACTAACTAATTAAAAATGTAACACTATCTTATTGTATTTTAAGATATCTTGCACTGACTTAAAATTTTATATTGGGGGCTGCAGAGATGGCTCAGCAGTTAAACACTTGCTACTCTTGCAGAGGACCTGTAGACAGAAGTTTCTGTCCCGCCTGGTCTCATAGCCATTCAATCCCAAATAAACATACAGAGGCTTATATTAATTATAAAGTATTTGGCCTATCAGCTCAGACTTATTACTAACTAGTTCTTACAACTTATATTAATCCACAATACTTATCTGTGTTTAGCCATGTAGCTTGTTGGTACTTTTTCTCAGTAAATCATTCTCATCTTGCTTCCTCTATGTCTGGCTGATTATTGCATCTCTGCCTTTCTTCTTCCCAGGATTCTCCTAGTCTTGTTACCCTGCCTATAATTCCTGCCTGGCTACTGGTCAATTTGTTTTATTAAACCAATATGAGTGACAAGTATTTACAGTGTACAAGAGCATTATCCCACAGCAAGGACCCAAGTTGGGTTCCCAGCACACACATCTGCCAACTCCCAATCTCCCATAACTCCAACTCCAGGAGATCTAATTCTCTCCTCTGACCTCCACAGACACCTGCACAAAGGTGGCATACACACACATATAAAATTTTAAATCCTTATAATACTAAAAATAAAATGAAAACATTTTAATACTGTATAAAAAGCCAAACGTAAGCCTAAATTGTAAGCAGTTCTGCACAGGTTGACAGAAAGTTACTCACTTTGCTGAAGCCTCTCATTGCAGAGTTAGGTGTGCCACAGGGAAGGTATTACAACTTAGAACATGGTCACTCTCCCCAGCAGTGACATTGTAAAGGTCACACAGCAGTCTGAAAGAACCTTCGAGTGACTGGGAAAGCTTTTGACTGTGGTCCTTAGCTTCCTGCAGGCTGCTCCTACTGGCACGGTTCCTTCTCTCTGCTCCACACAGAGCCCTCGTTCCTCAGAGAGGCATCCTGAACTGGGGCTGAATAAGAGGCTGTGTGCTCTACCGGTTTCCCTGCTGGTATATGGTAGACTGAGGTGCTTATATTTTTCTATTTTCATTCATTAAAAGTACTTAACAAAGGACCGAGAAAATGACTCCATGAATAATGCACTTGCCACACAGGAGGGAGGACCAGAGTTTAGAAAAGTTAAGCAGGAGTTGCAGGCACCTGTAATCCCTGAAGGGAGGCAGAGACTGTGGGTGCCTAGGACCAGGAGAGTAACTAGACTAGCCAGAATTGTTGAGGGCCAAGTTCAATGAGAGACTCTCCTTCAGTGAATAAAACAGAGGATAATGGAGAAGGAAGCTCAATGACAACTTCAGGCACACACATAGGTGCACCTGCTCCCAGACACACATAAACATTGCATATCCACATGTGTGTATACTGCACACACAAAATATTTAACAGTATTGAAAGAGCCCTGAGTTTATGGAAATACCTTAAAGTAGCTATTGTCTGTACCTTAAGTCCCAAAGAGGCTGTGAGGTAGCTGGGTTTGCTTTTTCCCTGGGGTTTACTAGAAAGTCCTTCAGGGACAACACGAGTTCTGAAAGAGGTCTCTTTTCAAGCTAAGTAGAGAAATGAGGGGGGAAACATCAAAGTCGGACTTGTGAGCAGGCCAGCGCAAACTGATTAACCCCATTTGAGAAAATTCCCAAAAAGGAGACCAGGAAATGGGGGACCAACAGAACTTGCTGAAGGCCTCCTGCTTCCCCTCAGCTACTGCCCAGTGTCAAGAAACACTTGGGAGATTACCTTCACTGCAAAGTCTCCACCACCATTGCACTCGCCAGGCCTAGAGACGCTGAGGAATGATTCCTCTGCATGTGCCCACATTGCTACCCAGGTGTCATCAAGCCCACTGAGAATATACCAGAGTATTGCACTGTTAGAAATGGACAAAATAGTGCCCCTGCCTATAGCAAGCAAAACCGAGGTGCCACCATAGGAAAAGGTCCCTGTTCTCTTGGCCACAATCATCCCAGGTATGAACTGCTATTCTGTGGGGACGTCATTCTCCTTTGCCGTGAGAAGGAGAAAGGTGTCAGGCCTGCCCCCAGCAACAGCCACTCTTGCCATGGATGTGGGGGAGGGAGACTTGCTGCTTTCTCATCTGCATGTGGCCGAAGACACCCTTCTAGAAGGCAACAGTGTCCATCAGAGGTAGTTGAGGACAATGAAGAGTGGGCTTTCTTACTTCAGGCCTGCAGCATACTGCTTGACCGCAGGGCGCTGGGTTTGTCTGGGTCATGTTTGTGGCTGTGGATAGGAGTTACCTGCACTTCACTTTCCAGTGTGTTCTGTATTCGAGGACTTTCTGAACACATTAGCTTCTAAATTGCCTTAAGAGACTCACTAGCTGGTCACCTTATAATAAACTCAACAACAGCATTCTATTTTTATCATGAAGACACGCTTTGCTTGTGAACGATGATCTTTCCTTACTTATAGATTATTATTAGTAGCCATCTATGCTACTTGTTCAGCTCTTTTAATTCATTCCCCAACCATAACAATTGGATAGTTTTCATATTTGAATTATTTTCCTCATAAATTGTATTATGCTTGGCCAAAGGCTTTTTTCTTTGGTAAATGCTTTTGACTATCTGGCCTTTCTCGCATCAATTTCATCTTTAAATGCCTGCAGAGACACGCTTGACTGCTTATAAATTTTCTAGGATAGTTCTGTAAGAATTCTTCTCTTTCCAAAGATCATATGTATCCATCCTGGTTTCCAACAGTTTATAACTGCCGAAATAATTTAAAAAGCATTTCCCCCACGCAGCTTAGTTTAGCCAAGAAACATTTTATCTGAGAAAGTGGTGAGGGAAGTGGGGGTCCAGGCCCTGAAGGTCTCCATCACCCTTCTGAGCAGGGTAGGGTGGGCAGAGAGTGTTGCATTAAGAGTCTGGCCATATGTAGCCGGGTGGTAGTGGCACATGCCTTTAATCCCAGCACTCGGGAGGCAGAGGCAGGCAGATCTCTGTGAGTTCGAGGCCAGCCTGGTCTACACAGCAAGTTCTAAGACAGGCTCCAAAGCTACAGAGAAACCCTGTCTGAAAAACAAAACAAAATAAAACAAAAATGGTCTGTCCCTCAGAATTTGGTCATATAGCTTGGTCTTGATTCTGCTTCAACGTGGGTGTAGCCTGTGGCTGGTGTTTCTTCTTGGAAACTGAGGTGTTGGTCTGCTGATGTTCCCTGGGCAGCTGCTCCTGGATTGTGCATTTTAGCCTATAGAAGTTCAACACAGTTGTTGACATCTTGTCTGGCTTCCTGTTCCTCTGTGTGTCTCATCAGATTCTGGAACTGCAGCCTGAAGAATGCAGAGAATCTAGCTGATACTGGAGTGGTTATCAGCATAAGCTGCAGTGGCATAAAAAATTAGTCTCCTGCTTACGGTTCGAATGTGGTGTGAATTGTGCAGAGAATTTCCGCTCTTTGAAGTCACTCACGGCTGAGGCTGATGGAGCAGCGTGCGTCTAAGATGTTGATGCTGTCAGGTAGCTGTCTGGTGTGGTGAACATGTCTGTATTGTGCATTCATGTGTATATGTGTCTACTTAGCTTGTAAAAGTCGGAATTGCATTGGCTACCACAGGTCCCCCCTACTAGAGTGAGGAGCAGGGGTATATGGTCTTGGCTGGGCTCAGCTAGGAGAACTGGTATATGTAGAGTACTGCAGGGTTGCCACCATGCATCTCAGAACATCTTCTAACCAAAGCTGACCGTGGAGGTTTTACATGATTACTAGCAGACTATTTTGGCACATTTCAACATTGTGCAGAATAAGAGGGATAGCTAGTATGAAAATATTAAAGGGTTAGGGGGCAGGAAAGGGGGCACTTAGATGGCCCAGGGGACAAAGTTACATGGTGACATGCTGTGTAACCATGAGGCCCTTGAGTTTGGATCTCAAGCACCCACATAAAAGCAAGGCATGACAGTGTATGTCTATAGTCTAGATCTGAAGACTCAGACAGGTAGGTCCCAGGGCCTGCTGCCTGGCCTAAATAGTATGCTCTAGGTTTAGTGAGCAAACCTACCTTAAACAGTAAGATGGAGAGAGTCAGAGAGAGACAGACAGAGATGATATCAACTTCTGGCCCCTACACAAGTACAAGCATGACAAGCACTAGCACTGTACACATGCACAAACACATATATACACATGCACATATACATACAGATGCACATCCATTAATAGGAAGTAGAGAAGCGTCCAAGGATTGATTGACTAGAAAAGCAGTCTGCCAGATAAACATTTCACACAGTGTTATATGGCCTCCTGTTAGTGACCAATGTCAGCCCAAGATGATAGTGAAAATCTAGGGAAAGGCAAATGATGATTGATTGCAGCCTGGATTGGACAGTTATGGTCCTGCATAGTTGCCTAAGTCCAAAAGGCCACCAGTCTTCTTAAGCATGTCATTAACATAGTATTTACTTATGTGTTTTGTCCCAGCCATGTGAATTTCTTAAGATGGAGGTCATTGCTGTGTACCATTGTAAACAGAGACTGTTTCTCAGCCACCCAGACCCGAATAATCACACAAAAACTATATTAAGTACCACACTGTCTGGCCAATGGCTCAGATGTATTCCTAGCTAACTCTTACATCTTAAATTAACCCATTTCTGTGTTTTATATTTTACCATGAGTCTCATGGTTTGTTACCTCACATCTTGCTCCTTGGAGGGCTACATGGCATCTGCCTGACTCTGCCTTCCTTCTCCCTGCTTTTAGTTTTGTTTTTCTGCCTAGCTCTATTCGGCCCTGCCATAGGCCAAAGCAGCTTCTTTATTAACCAATGGTAATAAAATATATTTGCGGCATACAGAGGGGAATCCTACATCATAACATGTACCGCGTGCATGGAGTTTGTAGCCATAATGGGACTGTTGAATTATGTATGGATACCAGCTGACAGCCCTCTCCCCTGGTACCCATGTGCCTGTGGTTCTATCTGCAGGGCTCAGCACTTCACAAAGCAGAAGCTGGGCACTGGGGATTGGTGCTGGTAGCTGCTGCTGAAGTGAGATGGCATTTCTGAGCTTCCTTACGGCTGCTTTGTTAATGTCAGTGAGGCCAGCTAGGAGGGACCATAAAGCAGCAGCAAGGTTAGGAATGGGCAAAGTGAATTTGTATCTGGTCTGTAGCTTTCTGAACAAATTCTACTCATTGCATGCATAGAGTGAAGACTACATGAATGACTCCAATGAAGTCATTTAAGAATGTAATGACTCGTTCATTTTCTTAACTAAAAATATTTAATGCATATGGCTGTTTTGCCTACATGTATGTCTGTGGACTCACACCTGTGCCTGGTGCCTGTGGAGACCAAAAGTGCGTGCTGAATAACCTAGAATTGGAGTGGCAAAAGATTGCTAGCCATTGTGGGGGTGTTAGGAATTGAACTTGGGTCCTCTGCAAGAGCAGTCAATGATCTTACTCTCTAAGCCATCTCTCTAGATCCCTCGTCCTTATGCTTATCTGCACATCTTTATTATCATGACATTTCTGATGTCTCAGCGATTTAACTGCTTGTGCACATTTGTGTTTGTGTATGCGTGTGGGTGTACATCAGGGGCAGTGATCAATCTTGGGGGTTTTCTTCAATCACACTCCAGACAGAGTCTCTCTGAACCTGAAGCTTCCACCAGGCCGGTTGAACAGCAACCCTCAGGGATGTCCCTATTGCTGCCTCTCCAGTGCTTGGTTACAGATGTGCATTGTCACATCTAGCTTTTATATAGGTCCCGTGGATCAAACTTAGTTCCTCAGGTTTGCATGACAAAACCTTTACTGAGCGAGTCATGTCCCCAGCTATTATTTAAACTGTAGTCCTTGTGGTGTGGCTCTCACATTTGAGGAGTGTCAGTTTTAGGTGTAGAGATTTTGCTTCAGTAGGTCCAGGGCCAGGTCTGAGAGTTTGAATTCCTAGCTAGGTTTCTGGGGTATACTGTACTGCTGATGTGGGGTCCACACTTTGACAAGCAAGGACACAGAAGAAAAGGCATAGAAACTGCAAGCAGTTCTGGCCTTGGGTCTCCAGGAAGCTGCTCCATCCCTTGCAGGGTCCAGCTGCCCAGCCCCACAAATCTGCTTGTTTCTGTAAAACCACAGTTGACCCTCACTGGAGAGATTGAAAGGTGTGGTGGTGTCATCTCTAAGATCTGCTCTGTCTAGATGTCTCTTACAATATTGTGCTGACTGTGAACTGTGGACACTTGTTTTACATTCAGCTTGGGTATGACACTGTATAAGATGACAGAAGACAGGACACCCCACAGGCATCAGCAGGTACAGAAGAAGAGTCTAGGGAGGTGGGTGGATGGGTTGCTCAGGGTGGGCTGTTCTTCATGCCAGAGCTGTCCCCTGCAGAAGGGGCATTCTGGAATCTTGACTTCAATAATGTTTGAGCATTTCAAGCAATGCTTATCTCTTCTGAGTTTCCAGGTTGCCGACCTCCTACAGGTTTATAAACTGTAGAGCATAAAATTATTCATTTTGTCAGCATTTTAAATTCATGCTCTCAACAAATAGATAATATCACAACATGAATGTCAGAAACACACATGAAGTCCTCTCCCTACAGTGCTAAAGCTTAAGCAGTTGGGAGAAGAGGAAGACAATCAGAGACTTCACAGTGCAGCCTGTAGAAAACTAACCAGCATTAGCAGGCCAGGTTTGTGGTTTTCTCTATTCCTAGCATCGTAGACAGCTTTCATCATGGCTTACTCCTAATGTTTTCAAATTGTGCATAATATCAGCTTTAGAAATTAACATTAGGTACAAAATAGTAATAATTTTAGTCAACTTGAAGTGTTTTTTTTTCCCTCGTGTCAGGGATCATACTCTGAACTCCACACATTTGCCAAGCAAACATTCCCCAACAAGCTACACCCCCAGACTTCAAAGCTTTCATAACCAGCTATTTAACATTAAATATTATAGTTTAATAATCATAATTATTATAATTGACTTGACTAAAAATATGAATTCATTGTATAGGTCAGGGCAAATTATGTGGTAAATATTCTGGGTTTTTTTTTTGCACAGGGTCTCCTGTGTGTTGCTGGTAGATGCCTCAAACTCATGAAGTCCTCCTGCCTCTGCCTCCTGGGTGCTGGGATAAAAGGCTTGCACCACCACACCTGGCAAAAATTATTCTTGATAATAAATTGAGGTATTTAAAAATGTTGTTGGGGACAAAGATGATGATGATATTCAGGTGATATTTTGAGCTCTGGACTCTGAAGTGAAACCATGTATGCAATCTGTTATGATTAAAATGACCCAGACCTATTGCAATTAAATAGCATTTTTAATCTATTATTTTAACCAATACAGAGTCTGTTTAGATTCTTGGCATTCAAAGCATGATGGCTTGGTCCCAAGGGTGGTGTTATTGGGGAGTGAATGGTCTATTGGGGAGTGGTGGGTTCTTGCCGCTTGTCCAAACCAAGGATCTTCCTGTCTTTGCCTCCCCAGTTCTGGGATTGGAAATCATCCCCTGCCAGTACTCTACCTTTTTTATGGCTTTTGTGGATCAAATTCAGGTCCATCCACTCGCATAGCAAACACTTTTGAGCCATTTCCTCAGCCCCAGAAAACACTTTTCTTGCTTCCAAAGTACTGATGGGAAAATAAATCCAGGAATCTGTTCCCAAATTCTTGACAAACTGTAGCATGAGGTAATGACAAATGATGCTCTGTGCACTATAAATTCACCAAAGTCAAACACTGTGCCTTAGCACTGAAGTGAATCAGCTGAGCAGATCAAGGATCTGTGTGCCTGTAGAAATCTGACCTATGTTGGCATCTGTCTCCTGGTAAAAGATAATTTATTCCATCTGCCATTGATATAACTGACTGTACATCTGGAAAAATCCATATACGAAGATTAAGTTCATGTACTTATTCAAAATGTCTAACAGTGTTCTAGTGATAGAGGTAGGGTTGACCCAGGTCTGTCTTACCCAAAGTCACTGTACTGTGGTTTAAATGTTCATAGACGATTTCCAAAAAGAGAGAAGAAAAACTTGCTAGCGTATGGTTGTTTTCTTTTATTGTTGCTATAAGCAATCCTTTAATGAACGTGCTTCAGCCTACACTGATAAGTATATTCATGACTTCCTTTTAGTACAGTAGTAGGAACAAAGAGCTGTCTGAGGTCATTTGTGTTTTTAAAGACTTCTTTTTTTATTATTATTATTATTAAAAATTTCCATCTCCTCCCCTCCTCCCAAT
>LOEQ01001274.1:196232-217463 GCA_001685075.1 Bramus lutescens
TTTAAACATAAAGCAAAGAAAACCAGCCTACAAATCACAACCCCAAAGAACTTAGACAACAATGAGGACACTAAGAGAGACCTACATAGAACTAATCTACATGGGAAGTAGAAAGTAGAAAAAGACAGGATCTCCTAAGTAAATTGGAAGCATGGGGACCTTGAGGGGAGGACTGAAGTAGAGAGGGGAGAGGCAGGGAGGGGAGCAGAGAAAAATGTATAGCTTAATAAAAAGTAAACTAAAAACATTTTTAAAAAAGTGCTTGGTCAATCATTTCTGAATCAAGCTTGGGTCCCCACATTTGAATTTTCACATTTTCAGTGGTCTGACTTATTTCCTCCCTGTGTGGGTTATACTTGGCTCTCACATTTGCTCCCTGAAGCTTCAGGAGATACTCTCAGATGCCACACTACAAAAGGCCTGTGTTCTCCTCCACAATTTATTGTCTCTAACAAGCAAGCTGAGTAAGTCTTTCTGGATATAGATTATTTATAGGGTGGTAGGTTATGAATATTTCATATTCCTTTCAAAGTTTTCTTTTTAAATTCACATTTCCCTCATTGTCTTGTTAGAATAAAGTGGGCTAGATTAACAAACATGGTCATGCGGGGAAGTGTGGTTTATTCACAGTGAACAGCTTAGGTCTGTACTGTCACCAGCCTATGCATGTGCTTCAGTTAGGGCTGAACAGAACGCCTTGTGTCCACCATGTGCCACTTAGAGCCAGCACTCACCTGCTAGTTGTGTTGGGCTGTTTTGGAATCTATGTCGCACCCTTGTGAAAAGTCATTCCAAGTGGAGTCAGGCTCCATTGCCTGTCACTCAGAACGTATTTTGTACTTGCCCAAAATAACTTGCTAACCCACTTTGACACCGTACCTTTTCAAAGGCAGGATGCTTCCCCACCATTTCCTGCTCGTCACAGGAGATGCTCAGCCAAAGCATCTTTAAATGTAAAAATTGGTGTCAAAATCCAAGTTGTGGCCAAGACAGTGACTAGCTAACCCATATTAACTTTGCGGAACATGTAAAAGCTAGAAGGAAATATGTGTGCCAAGAACTAAGGGTAAAGCCATCAGGAGCCCCTGGGCCACTGTAGGCAGCTGGAGGTTCTGTGAGCAGAGAAGATGACACCGGCAGTCTGAGGAGAGCAGCCAGGGGCAACCTGAGAGTCTGGGGAAATCTTTCTGAAAACAGGTTTTGAGTGTTGTGCTGAGATGTACATAGCATGAGAATTTTCACATTTGCCATTTTTCAATTTGTGGTTCAGTAACAATAAGGATTCCACAGCTAGTCCCACCTTTGTCTCATTACAGCCTTGAAACTTATTTCCAGGAGACCTGTCATTCAAGCTGGGGTGCATTGGTCTTGCCAGCTGTACAAACCTTACGCAGCTCCCCTTATAAGACCATGTAGAGGGATGGGGGTGTGGCATCACTGATGGTGTCTTTACCTAGTGTGCTGGAAGACTTGGGTTCTAACTCTAGCATTGCAATAACAAGCCATGCCGATACACCCTATAACCAAGCAACTGGATGGAAGAGGCAGAGTGAGGTGTTTGAGGTTAGCCTCTGCTACAACAACAACAGCAGCAACAGCAACAAAGCTTGTGTGGATGTGGGAACATGCTGGGAGAAAGCACTCTGGTGTGACGGGATAGCAAGGAGCTATAGGAGAGGCACTGCTGTGAAGAGATCTCTGATCAAAGGAAAGCGAGAACACATGCAAAGGACCCCAGAACCAAAACACTAGACTGTTTCGGTGCCATTCCCTGTAAGGGATGCCCAGGGTCTTGAGAGGAAGGCACAAGAACATACAGACAGTGGGCCTAATGGGCAGGCCTGGGAATTTCAAGTAAACTGAAAATATGCTTCTAAACCCACAGAAGAAGCCTGGTGCATGATGAAATAGAAACAAGGTAGAAGACAGAAAGAAAATGAATGGAAAATACAAAAAAATAAAGATGCCTAGAAACTCCTAATCTTGTAGTTATAGCAAAATATAATTCCCAAGTTATTTATTTTAAGGAATCATTCTCAGACAGCGTGAAAAATAAGATGTAAGTTATAAAAAGAAGTTGAAAAATGAAAGGTTGAAGGTAAAGGGAACAGATGCCTGCTGTGGTGTATACATTCAACCCCAGCACCCAGGAGGCAGGAGCAGGTGGGTCTCTCAGAAGCAGGTGAGTTTGAGGCTAGCCTTGTCAACACAAGGTGTTCTGGGACAGCTAGGGCAACGTAGCAATACCTTATCTCAAAAAAAAATTAAAAAGGAAAACTAAACAAATATGAACCAATAAGCAGTAGAGATATCAATACAAAGCCATGGGCAAAAGAAATATTAGATATTCATAAAAGAACATCAAGGCAAGAGGATGTGGTTTATAGAAACATAGGTACCAGTCAGTACACACTGGTACACACCCAGGACTCTGGAGGCTAAGGCAGGAGAGGGATGGACCCTAAGGTGGTCTGGGCTGCATCGAGAGAGCATCTGAGAGACCTTGTCTCAAAATCAAAGAAAGGAAATACAGAATATCTATAATGTAGCCAACAAATTCAGCAGAAGAAATTACAGAACATCATGGATATAGTCAACTCTGCAGATTTCCTAACACCTGCTCTGAAATCACAAATCCTGCGCCCCAAGTAAGCAGAGGTGAGAAGAAAATGAGGAGCATGTTTAATAAGCTCAAACTATCTAAAAATTTCAACAACTGCATATTTAGCGAACAAAATATTTATGTTTGGCACTCATACGGCATGATAATCAAAATTATATGCATGTCAGAGAGGGAGGCTCAATAATTTCCCAAAGATGAAAATGATACCAACTGGAGGATTCTTTCAAATCAGTACAACATGAAAATTACTGACAAAATGACAGTCCCACCAACTCTTATAGTTGCATATTAAATAATACTCAATAACCCTTTGGGTAAAAAGGATATGAAATTTCAGTATTTTCAGAATGGAAATATGTGTCAGAACCAGGGGTATGACTCAGTCGGTGCTTAAAGGGGATGGTTGTGTTCTGCATACTCTTGTCAGTAAACAAATGTTTAAAATGTGAAACAAAATGTTGGCAAGAATCATAAGCTCCCAGTAACAAAACGAAAACAAAGATAATATATAAATAATAAATGTTAGTAGAGAAACAATGATGGTAGAAAAATTCTAACATTCAGCAATATGAGCTGGGTAGTGATGGTGCATTTAATCCCTGCATTTAGGAGGCAAAGGCAGGTGAATCTCTGTGAGTTCGAGGTCAGCCTGGTCTACCAGGACAGGCACTAACACTATACAGAGAAGCCCTGTCTCAAAAAACAAAACAAAAACAAAACAAAAAAAACAACCAAAAAAAACAAACAAACAACATCACACAATATGGTAGGTGGTGGAGGCCAGCTCTTGCTATATAAAAGCTAAATACAATTTACTAGAAAGAGGAGATAAGCTAAAATAAAATGTGGTGCAGAGGAAATAGGTCTATAAAGCAGTAGTTCTCAACCCTCCTAATGCTGTGACCCTTTAATACAATTCTTCATGTTGTGGTGACCCCCAACCATACAATCATTTCATTGCTACTTCACAATTATAATTTTGCTACTGTTATAAATTGTAAAGTAAATATCTGTGTTTTCCAGTGGTCTTAGATGACCCCTGTAAAAGAGTCATTTGACACCCAAAGGGTTGTGACCCACAGGTTGAGAACCAGTGTTCTCCCCATTCCAAATGATTTAAAGACTGTTTGGACAAATGTGTGCCGATCAGTGTGGGTGGATAGTGGCATGAAACAAATAAACTCATTAAAAATTAGGCAATGCTGAAACTGTCGTAAGAAGAAGTAACGTGATTGGATGGAGCTACACATGGAATGAAGCGAAAGATCTCCCTAATCAGAGACCCAAGGCGGTTTGCCTAGGTGAATCTAGGAAACGCTTAAGAAAGACTCAATTCTTATCGGTTGCCCACTCTTCCGTGTAGAAAATAGGAAGGTATTCTGCTTGCTCAATAAAACTACTAAAACCTTGATCAGAAAATTTACTACCGTCATATTGTGCATTAAAAGAGTGACAGGAACCTGGGTTTCTCAAGCAAGCAGAAAAGCAAAATTGAGTACCTATTTGGGATTCCGAAGAACCACATGCCTGACAAATTAGAACAGAGAACTTCCTAAGAGGTTGCATGCCAAGAAGTTTATCCAAAAAAAAAATTAGACTTAATGGAGGCATTTTAGGTACACTACTTCAAATATTGGCGGCCAGCAAGTCTACTCCGCTGGTTCTTATGGGCAGTGAACCTAGTATTTACAGCACAGGGGTGGATACTGTGGCTCAGCTATCTCAGGATTTAGGTTTAGAGAAATGGGTTTGGGGTGGAAGGCGAGTGTTAAGATCACACCCTGGAGTTATTATAGTCTAGAGCACTGGACATTGCTACTGCTGTTCACCTCCATTGACAAATATTTCTCACCCCTCTCCACACAAGTAGAATAACTAGATGCTGGAGTCTATGTTTCGGCCACACAGTCATAACTGTTTCTCTAAGCTTACTTTCTTTCCTCTGCTGGAATAGGGAAATGGCCTTCACTCTATCTCCATCTTCCAGCTCCCTGGAGAGTACATACAATTAATAGATCGTAAAGTGTATCGGGAACCTTAGCTACAAAGGAACCTGGGAAATGAAGTTTTTTCTTATTTAGAAATGGTCAAATGGAAGTAGAGATGAATGGAGTCAGAGACATCTAAAGTGTCTACTACCTATTGTTCTTTATTTATCTCTACCGCTGCATTCTGCAGAATCTACTTATCCAGCCAATGTTCTACAGGAAGGAGTGACAGGCCTAAGTGTTGAAAGGCGATGATAACTGTAATGATTTATATATGTTATGGTTATAATAACTAACATATATGAATAACTCACCACTAGAACTAATGAGTGCGCTGGCGTTTGCTTCACTCTCAATTCATGAGAATCAATATCAGGGCTGAGGATGTAGCTTATTGGTTCAGTGATTGCTTATCAGGTCCAGCCCTCAGTTTCACCAAAAAACAATGTAAGTTGAAAATTAGGGGCTAGAGAGAAGGCTCAATGGGGTAAGAAGGCCCTCTTTTCTTCCAGAGGACCATATTCTGGTTCCCAGCATCTGTGTTTGGTGGCGTTTGGTAGGTCACAGCTTCTTATAGCTTCAGCCAATCTGATGCTTTTTTAAAACATTGTTTTTAAAATTGTTTTTATTGAGCTATATATTTTTCTCTGCTCCCCTCTCTTCTTCTCCTCTCCCCTTCTGCCCTCTCCCATGATCCCCATGCTCCCAATTTACTCAGGAAATCATGTTCTTTTCTACTTCCCATGTAGATTAGATCCATGTATGTCTCTCTTAGGTCTCCATTGTTGTCTAGGTTCTCTGGGATTGTGAATTGTAGGCTGACTTCTCTTTGCTTTATGTCTACAAGCCACTTATGAGTGAATACCATCTTACACCTGTAAGAATGGTCAAGGTCAAAAACACTGATGACAACTTATGCTGGAGAGGATGTGGGTAAAAGGGTTCACTCTTCCATTGCTCTTGGAAGTACAAACTGGTACAGCTCCTTTGGGTATCAGTATGGTGATTTCTCAGAAAATTAGGAAACAACCTACCTCAAGACCCATCAATACCACTTTTGGGTATATACCCAGAGGATGCTCAATCATATCTCAAAGGGCATATGTTCAACTATGTTCATAGCAGCATTGTCTGTCATAGCCAGAACCTGGAAAAAACCTAAATGCTCCTTGACTGAAGAATGGATAAGGAAATGTGGGACAGTTACACAATGGAGTACTACACAGCAGAAAAAACTAATGATATCTTGAAATTTGCGGGTAAATGGGTGGATCTAGAATACATCATATTGAGTGAGATAACCCAGAACCAGGAAGACAAATATAATATGAACTCATTGGTGCCCTATTGTGGTCTCCATGGGTATCCACACAAAGAGTGAGCACACACACACATACACACACATAAATTTTAAGAATAATGTTATTTCTAAATTTTTAAATGTAATAAAACATAAAATGTCACTCAATGGCAAGGAATGCTGTATTGTATTGGTGAACCACAATGTACATATGTTAGAAAACTGAAATTTGGATCAAAGATAAATATTTAATGAATGGAGACCTGTTGTTTATTCTCTTGGGAATAGCATTAAAAGGTCAAGGTTTCCTTCCAAATCAATCTTTAAAACTCAGTCTCAAATTTTTCATTTTTTTAAAGAACTTAATAAACTTGTGAAAAGCACAAAATCACAGAGAAACTGGTTGATTTGTTATCAGAATCACAGATGCCCACACACAGAAATTCATATGTAACGGATGGGGAGTTGACCAAATAGGAGATACCTGGCCAAGTGTGCATTTAGTACTCTATGAGACAGGCTGGAGAGATGGCTCAGCAGTTAAGAGCATTTGTTGCCCCTGCAGAGAACCCAGGTTCAGCTCTCAGCACCTACATGGTGGTTCACAACCATCTGTAAGTCAAGTTTCAGAGGATCAGGCACACTCTTCTTACCTTCAGAAGCACTAGGTATACATATGGTGTATACACACATGCAAAAAAGACACACTCATAGAATAAATCTTTAAAATTAAAATATGAGAACACTGAAAAACATGAAGGAGACTGCATTACATGAAGAAAAATGAGAAAGATATAAGCATGTCATTGAAAGAGTAAACACACAGGTCAAGCAGCTGAGGAGGAACCATAACACTTACCAGAGAAGGAGCTGGAACATCAATACACAGCCATTCCTAAATAAGCAACAGAAAGCCGAAAACTGGCCAGTACTGTGGTGCTCTGTAAATACAGGAAATTTCATGCATTCGTGGTGGGAAGTAGACTCTGGCTGCACTGGAAACCAGTCTAGACTGTTTTTGTCAGCTGATACAAGCACTGGTCCAACTTTCATCCCTCTGGTCATGTGTCCCAAGGTCATTTCAGCAACCCAGTAAGTGACACATGCAAAATAATGAGTAATCCAACAGAAAAGCAGTATCTAGAGGCATGATGCTCAAGTGACATTCAAGGAGGGTGTTAGGTAGAGTGAAGCATGATGGGAGTCCACAAATCATAACAGCTATCAAAGTAGCAGAGTGAGAGCGATGCTACAATGCTGCTCTTAATTGAGTTAAAAGTGCATGCATGTCTAAGATACCTTAATTTGTTTGAATAGCAGTAGATCTTGGCATTTAAGCAGAGTAGTTCTGGTGGTACTAAACTAAAAAAAAAAAAAAGAAAAAAAGGTAAATAAAGTGTATGTTCCATGGCAGTGAATACCTCAGATGAAGGCGAGGTTGGCTTTAAAGGGTGACTCACTGTACCCAGCCTTCTGTCACTGAGGTAGGCTCTTGTTCTTCCTATGCATCTTTCCAAATGCAGTGATAGCTGACTTCTGTGGGTGTTTTTTCCTTCGTGCTTGGGTCCTATTCGAGGAGAGGACTTTACATGACTGCCCCCTTTGCTGCTGGCTGTGTCGCCTCCTTCATGATTCCCTCAGCTTAGGGTTCCTTAAGAGATTTGCTGGTTGAACCCATGTCACAAACAACACGTGGATCAGTTCATCCAGTGTTAATCTTCGGTAGGCAGCCACTCTAGACATCTCTGTAGCCTGGCTCACTTTCTCCCAGAGGGAAATACCGTCCTTCTCAGCACCCATTCTCCAGTGCACAATGAATGTGATTCTTTTGTCCATTACAGCACACACACATGCATTTTTCCTCGGGTTGTAGATTCTTCTGGTCAGGGCCTATAGGTTTTTATTTCTAAGATATTTACCATGTAAGCCCCTCACCTTGTTTGGCATCTTCCACAGTCTAGTTTTGTAAGTATTCCTGCTGCCACAGTGAACAATAGACCTCTGTTGAATGGTGCCATTATAATTCATGATCTACATTTGTTGACATAAAGGGTGGTCTTTGGCTGGATAACCACTGATGGGAATTTTCCCACACTGGTGTCATCTTTGGTACAATCTGTAATGGATAATGTTGGTTACTAGATCACTTCAAACATTCTACAAATTCCAGCAAGGTTTTTTTCTGCATTTGTGCATATTTCTATTTTATGTTTTTAATAAATAGAAAATATTTTTCCCAAAGGAATTATAATCCAGTTGATTTAGTGTCTTTTTCCACTGTACAAATAAACATTTATTTTGAGTTTATGATATTACTGGATATTTACTGTGGCACATGTTTTTTCCTAGCACCGTATTAACTATTGGTGGTTATCTGGACCTCAATATTCTTATCTGAAAAATTAATGAGCCTGTATTTTAGATGTATACTCACCTGAAATTTATAACTTGCTTAGTTTTAAAATGCATTTAGATTTAGTAGAAAAGTTGGGATATATGAACAAGCAGGTGAGAGGTAAGAAAACAGGAAAAATCAAAAGGTGTAAAATTAGAAGCAGCAGTCGAGCTGGCAGAGAAATGCACGGAGCCTAGGGCATTCCCCATACTGCCTGTTTTTAATGGTAGTCTATTTAAGCAGCTGGCAGAAAGGGATCCCAAGTCACCACTTGACTGCTATTGAGGATCATGGGATGAGGCCACCATGTTAAGAGGCTTCTGCCCACGTCCTCCTCACTGTAGCCCAATGAGCCTGTTGACCATACCTTTTGCCCATGCAAATGAGTTTATCTGACGGGATAGAGTTTCCGTAGTTACATTGTATGGTTTGCTTGCTGATGCTAAGGGAGGCCCGGTGCGGCTGTGCCCACAGTTCCTCATATGGCATTGTCTCTGGGAAGATTAGGGTAGCTGCACCAGCCATCAGTTCTCCTACCGTCATGGCGAGGCATTCCACTCATCGAAGGGAATTTTTCTCTCCATCACCGTCAGGTGAAATCAGTGTGCTTTGGAGGAAGTCTTCGGCCTTAGACTTGCTAATGGCTGTTCCTGGTGATGGACATTTGGGACTTTACTGTTTCAGTGCCTCCATCTTTCCCTCCCTCCCTCCTTGGGACCATTATTTTCCATCAGCACCCTCTCTTCCTCAGTCCTGTCAGGAGCAGCCGCTACCTCATTTGAGAGACCAGCAGGAGAAGTCACTGCTCCTCACCAGCATCCCTGACTATTTGATTCCTCAGGAGGCAGCCTCCCTCAGTTATGAAGCATCACATAATGGATGGTCCAATTTTTCCCAGCCACACTCCACCTCTTGGCAGATGACAAGGTTTCCCACGGAAGCCATCACTCTTCCCAGATCATGTCTAATTCTGTCTTGTCTGTAGAGACTTCTTGTTTTCTAACTGTAGGTTAATCTATAACAATGTAATCGTTAACTGTGCCACAGCCACAGATGGCTGTGGCCCGGCCGTGTCCCACAGCATCACAGAGCGAGGCATGGAGAGCGTGTGCAATTTGTTGCGCTGATGGCTCCCTGAAGGCACTTCAAGCTTTGCTCCACAAAGTGCTTCGTTTTAACACAAATTAATGTTCTTTATTTTGCTCAGTGATTTTTGTCAATATATAAGTGCTCAGAATTCATTACAATCACAGTCGTTTGCTTCCTTTCCACGTGTGTGCCTTTAATCTGGGATGATTTATGTGTTTACTGTCTGGAGCAGGGATTTTTCTGTCAGAATATGTGCTAAGTTATTTGTAGGTACAATCTTCACATGTGTTTCCCCTTTTCACAGGTTTGCATTTCCTCAACTATATTAATTTGATAAAATTAAGATCTTCCTATTGAAATTCTTATTTTTATAAAGTCTAGATTGGTTTCCTGTGTTATTTAATTTGCAGTTGACTTATCAAAGTTGATGATAAATGTGATACTGTAGTATAAAATATGAATATGTAGGGAGCTGGAGAGATGGCTCCTGAGTTCTCTTGCTGATGCCTGGCCATCGGAGAAGAAGACAGTGTTACATCTAATCCTCTGATCAGTGATGAAGGAATGGCTTGTGCCAATGACAGCCTGAGACACTCACTATGTTCAAAGCATTGCGAATGGGTGGACTGATTAAGTCAGGTCCTGATTTAAGGTAATCACATTCTTTTATAAGAATATATAAATAGATATTATATATACATGTGTGTATGTGTGTGTGCTTTCCCAGACATTTAATTAGCTTAGTGGCATTTCAAAAATTTAGGTAAAGTATTCTGAATGAATGACCATCATAGTACCACCTCCCCAAACAAAAAGGTCTCAGTAGAGGGGAGGTGGAGGTAGCATCTGTTTGAGATTAGACTATTTTAGCCCTGCCCTCTGGGCAAAAGAATGGAGATTGTCTTTATGATATGCGTGGAGACATGGGCTTGGCTCAGTTTGTTGGACTGGAGAGATTTCTCTGTCCTGTGGGATGCACAGACTGTTAGAGATGGCAGGAGTCTCAGAAAGAGCATAGGTTAAATGAGCTAAACATGTAACTGTCCCCACCAATTTGCACATGCTGTGGGATCTCTGTAAATGGTGGCCTGCACTGCTATTGCTTTGTTTTGCTCTGGTGGATTTACTCAGTGAAGACAGGCAGTTCTGTTTATTGATGCCTGTAATATGACAGGCATGAAACTAGAGACAGGGGGTTAATATGAACTACAGTCCAGTCATTGCCCTCAGAGAACTTTTCTTTAGAGTGGAGGCTTTAGCCAAGTGTGTCCACTAAACAAGTGAGTGGTAGAAACTAAGGGCTGGCATGGAAATATGTTCCCTTTAAGGGGGTCAGGAAAGAATTTGTACTCAGATGGCTATGTCAGCTGAAGAGTAGGTAGGAGCTGGGTGAGAAAGCAGGTCAGGGAGGGGGACGTTGTCCCAGACAATGGGAGCCTCTTCTGTGACCACCCACGAGGAACTTCCTGAGAACTTGAATACAGCCCAGGCAGATCCAGTGGGCCATGGCATGGCAGTGTCTCTGATCTTGCTGTGAGGGAGTATGGCATATCCCAATAATGCTATCATCTGATGGGATACTTGGAACTATTTCTCTGAGCTCAGAGAGAGCAGTGGGCTGAGATATTGAAGAAGCTGCAAAGCCTGAGACAATGATGCAGGCAGGACTGAGAGTCAGCCAGGAGCTGACCTCAAGTAGCTGTGAGCTGGGCAGGCAGAAGGATGCAAATGCCCCCCTGTAAATGTGGATGCTAGGACAGGAATGGAACTAGCAGGTGGTCTTTCCTTGTCAGGCCAGTCTTGTGGTGACATGCTTTGTTTATCAGCTGAAAGCGAGACCCAGGAAGGCAAGTATTAGAGATTTGGTGTCATTGAGCCAGGGCAACAGAAGCAACTGTCCACATGAGAAGAACAGCCTCTGAGGGCACTGCATGGACCCCCTGAGTCATGGTGAGCCTTTCCAGCCACACCTGGCACCTGCTCAGTGACCACTTCCTCTGGGCAGGCCTTCAAATATTGAGCATAATCGTCAAAGTTTCTCTTCCTGGGGAGTGAATGAATTATCCCAATTAGCCCGGGTTCAGGGCTGCTATGACGGAGGAATATGGCTATGCTCTCCACTCTTTCTTTTCTGTGACATGCTGAGAACTAACCAGCATCCCCACTGTTCTTCCATTTCCCCCCTGTCCTATCCTTCCAGTGCTCATTAACAAAAGAGGTTAAAAAAAAAGGAAAGAAATTGAATACAATTCAGCCAAACCTAAACATCATGGTTGTCATCCCTTCCCATGGATTCATCAATTCTACTTGTATTTATTGAATATTTAAAAAGACAAGCCTGGGTTTTTGGAGTTCTCCCTGGAGCTGCTGTTTCATTTTGGTTTGAAGAGAGAGAATTCCTGAGAGTTTTGATAATGTAGGTAGACTTGGCTCCTGGGGCCAAGTCAGCTCTCCATCCATAGTGGACTATAGATAGCTCAGGTTTGAGTGTGAACTGCTACTTCCATTGCAGCTGATGGAGGCCAGAACCTTGGTTTGCATTAAACCTGTTCATTACCTGGTTTGATGCCGAGGAAGATGTGCCAGGTGGGAAGCATTCCAAACTGGTCCCCTTAGTGCTGGTGTGGATGATGCAATTCTCAATCAGTGCCTCCTCCCTTGTTCCGTGCAGCTTACCTGGGTGTGTGAAGGAATAGATGCCACATAGTCCTGTTTGGCTCATGGAAAAAAGCAGGAAGTATTCTGCTTATAGTCTCAAAACAGGGCTGGGGAGATGGCTTAAGCTGGTCAGGTTCTTACCTCACAAGCACGAGGACCTCAGATGGACCCATGTAGAAACCATGTATGGCAGAGAGGGCTTGCTGTGTGGAGGAAACAGAGATGGATGGCTCTCTGGGGCTTACTGGCCAGCCAGACCAGCCTAGGTGAGGCCCAGGCCAGTAGGAGAACTACTCTCAAGAACTTGGTGGATGGAGCCCGACTGAGACGGTAAGGTTGACCTCTGTCATCCTCGCTGCACACATACACATGTTCCTGTACTTACACAAATGTAAGCATGTGCTCACACACATACACATACATAAAAGCAAATGCATAACAGTTTCATGGATCACTAACCCTACAGACTTGTTCTCTGAGCCTGTGCTGTCATTGAGTGAGCCACTTTTCTATGGAGCACAGGACGGTTACTTTCTGAGGAGCTTGCTAGTCTTGTCAGGTTGTTTGAATCGCTGCCTTCCGTTTGTGACAAGCCCTCAGAGTTCCTCCTTTGCTTTGCAGAGGGTAGATTCTTAGCTGTGAATTGACGCATCTGTCTCAGCTCAGGCTACCATGACAGAACTCTGTAGACTAGGGGGCTTAAACAGTAGTCACTGATTTCCCATAGTTCCATGATCAAGCCTGGCAAAATCTGACTCTGCTTCTGCTTGTCATGAAGCTCCCAGTCTTGTCCCAATGCTCTCGTGTTTTTTTACTTCAAGGATGCATGAGAAAGGGAAGAGTTCACAAGTGATCCATAGTCTCTTAAATGGTTCCTAAATCCACACCCCCTACATGGGCACATCAAGCCCTAATTATTGTCTGAGGCCCATCTCTAAATGCTACCACATGGGGGGTATTTCAACAGATGAATGGAGGGGGGACATGCTAGTGCTCAACATCTCACCTCATGTATTTAACCTTACATGATATACTGGTGCATTTTCTGGAGTAATGTGAGTAGTACGTGTACATACATGTATGCACACAAGCATGCACACATGCATAACAAACAAAAACACATTCATGCCAACACATACGCACTAAAGTGATTTCAGCTGGATTTTGATTTTTTTCAGGATCAAGGCAAATAAATCTAATGGGAAAAAAACAATAAAATTTTGTTAAGAACTTCAAAGGGAGCCTCTTAGCAAAGAGAAAGTTTCAGGGATAACACTCAAACTTTTCCAGTTTTCATTCTGCTCTTAAAGTTCTGGGAAGGAATTAAAAACAGGCTTCCCAGTCTATCGTGTGTCACTGAAACCCGAAACACAATAGTGTTTGTTTTGCCTCAAACCAAGAGGCTGCACATCTATTATTTATGTTTTATTAGCAGTACAGGTCCAGAGCAAGGCATGTGAATAGCCAAGAGAAACAAGAGATGGGCCCTTTCATCTAGGCTCAAATCTTCCCACGTGACCTGGGCCAACCATGATCCAGGGTGTCTGATCACTCTGAACGTGTTTGTTATCTGTAACCTGTTCAGAAGGCAATGAAACAGAAAAGCAGAAAGCCAAGGCAAATTGTAAATGGGAGTTTACGTTTATAACAGATTTGAAAAATCACAGTTATAGGGAGGCGCATCATCCCGACCTCCAACCATAGCTCCCATCCAGGCTGATGTGCTTGGGGTCTCCTGCAGGTCCGTATAAATAATGTAGGATGGTGATGGCCAATATTCAGACTTTTCTTTTGTGGCCTCTACTCCCCATTGGGGGCGGGGGGGCACCATTGTTTGTGGAATTCTAATAGATGCCTCACCCAGGTGGAATCTTCCAGAATGCTTCCGTGTGATGCTGAGCCAGTCACGAGCAGCTTCAAGCAGGGAGTGGTTGGAACAATATTGTTGTTCTCTAAGGACTCTCAGTGCGAGAAAACAGTGTAGACAAGTCCTAGTTTATACTTATACAACTGTGGTGACAGATCGAAGTCTCTTTGTTTGTGTGTGTATACTGTGGCTGTGCGTATGTGGAAGTCAGAGGTTTGACATTGGCTGTCTTCATCTTATTGTTTGAGACAGGGTCTCTCACTGGACCTGAAGCTCATTGAATGGCTAGGCTAGCTATCCAGGGAGCTACAGATACCCTCTTATCTCTGCCACCCCAGACCTGACAACAGTTGCCACTATACCTGGTGCGTGCTGGGGATGTGAACTCATTTCCTTGTGCTTGCATTGCAGGCACTTACCAGCTGAGCCATCTCCCCAGCCCATGATGGCAAATTCCTTAATATGCCAGTTTTCCAAGGAACTGATCCAATTCATAGATATGGCACCCTTTGCTGTTCCAGACAGCACCTTCCTTGCACTAAAAATAAATGCTTTGTTTGCACTACAGCAAAGCTACCAGGATCTGTATAGCATGGGCAGTAGTATCACTTGTCTCCATCAAAGAAACATTGCTTGTACCCATGCAAGTTATACACCTGTGCTTTGCATGTGTTAGACAGTGTGCAAAAAGCAAAATGGGGTGTTGGGCTGAGAAGATAACTCAGTGGATAAGGAGGACCAAGTTCTTGTGAGAGAAAGGAAGGAAGGAAGGAAGGAAGGAAGGAAGGNAGGGAGGGAGGGAGGGAGGGAGGGAGGAAGGATGGATGGATGGAGGGAGGGAGGGATGGGGGTACCTAAGGAATAATACCTTTTCCACACACATACACAGTACGCACACACTTCAATGTGTCACATACACACACAAATGCACACATGCATGTGTACGTGTGCACGTGTGCTCACACACACACACACATTTCTTTTCTCCTAACTAGAACTTCTACATTATGTTGCTGATGCTGCTTTGATTTAGAGGGAACATGGTTACTTATAAATTACACAGAGTCTCTGTAATGCAGAAGTCAACTGCTATTTACTGGGAAGGCCTAAACCTGCCCTTAGGGAATATGTTTAATTTCCAGGGAGCTTGCTGGGCATTGAAGAAACTGTAGGCTGTGGTGTGCACCTCTTTGCCTTCCAGTGTTGTTTACAGCTTTTCGCCATTGTCCCTCTGTGCCTCTGCATCCACCTCCTGACATGACCCCTATATCCTCACCAGACAGGGCACCACATGGGGCCCTGGAGCCTTTCTTCTGCCTCTGAGCAATTCCAGAGAATACTGACACCCCTCCTGTAGTTTCCAGAGCTCCTGCAGCCCCACCTTTTCATTCTCTTTTTATTTTTATACTGCTCTACAAGTTATCACGTAGCCGTAAGTAACAACAATAGCTCATCACAGTGCTCCAAGGTCATTCTTACCCCTGACACCATATACAGAGCAGGCAACAAAGCCCACAGGTAGGGGAACCCAGCCCCAGGTCTAGTTCTGATGTGGTGGCTAATGGGATTCTCACAGGGTCCATACTAGTGGGCAGGCGGGCTGAGGACTGCCCACCAGCTGCCTTGGGCTTCATGGGTTCTCTATGGCATGGGCTCTTTTCATACATGTTTTAGACTCTCCTGAACCTGCTCCCATCATTGGTGTAACCTGTGCAATGGTCTTTGGAAGAGTTTCCTTTTCCTAGTGACTGGCCCTATGGACCTTGGACCACCTCTATTCTAAACCTATATGTGTGCATCAGACTTGGTGCTGACAGCTGTCTATAACCTTAGCTGAAACAGGGATAATAAACAGAGAACTGATTTCCTAGAGAGCCATGGAAGAAGTTTGCCACTTGACCAGTAAGGGAACTGGCTCACATTTTATCTTATATCTCCTCTTGTTCCCTAGCCATATTGAAAGCTTCTTGAAGGCAGAAACATGCCTTCCTCATTTTCTGTATTCCCAGGCAAAACTCCCTGTTTACTCCCCCAAAGCAGCCCTCAGTGGGTGACTCTGCTACTTTATTCAATCGAGAGGAAGTCTGAAGCTGTGAGACAAATGATCAAAGGCAAGAACTAAGGGCAGAAAATGTCCTTTTGACTCAACTTAGAGTGCAGAGAGAGGTAGATCTGTCTCAGTGTGTGTGTGTGTATGTGTGTGTGTGTGTGTGTGTGTGTGTGTGTGTGTTTAGGACTGAGGTCAGCATCCATGTCTTCCTCTTCCTCTATTGCTCTACACCTTAGTTTTTGAGACAGGACCTCTGACTGAACCAAGAGCTGGCCATTGGGTCAGTCTGGTTGGCCAGTGAGCACCCTGGTGATCACCTGCCTCTGTTGCAGGTGTGCTCCACTGTGCTGAGCTTTCCTGTAGCAAATGCTTTGCCTGCTGCTCTGTCTCCCCACCTCTCTGCATTCATTTTCCCTATAACTAGGGCTTCATGAAAGTACCACAAGTATGCAACCAAGAGTCCCAGCTTGTTCTACTGTTGAAAGAAAGAAGTCCAGGCCTCCATTTTCCACAGCACAGCACAGCACAGCACAGCACAGCACAGCACAGCACAGCACAACACAGAACAGCCCAGCACAGCACAACTCAGTCTCATGGTTTCCTAAGCATTAATCAAGGCCAGTTTATTACCAAGGGCTTCAGCACTGCCTAGTAGAAAGCCACACCTTCAGAGGAGGAACATGGTGAATGACAAACAGATTGCACAGATGACACTCAACACACCTTGGAGTCAGGAAGTCTGCAACGGACTGAGTTCTGAAGGTCGTCCCTTCAGATACTCTGGCCTTCTCCTCACCAGAAGTGCAAGTGTAGGAGTGCAGCCTTACACTCAAGGAATTCAAAACCAAAGACACTAGACAAATAGGTGCCAACGTTCTTGAAGCCTGGGCTTGTGTCTTTTGTTCGGGCCCTGGCTGTAGCCATGAAAGCTGTATATCAGCATGACCTTGTTTACAGCTCCTGAACTAATGAGAACTATCAATTATGCCTGAGAGTATGTAAATTTGGCAGTTCTTGCTCTAAAATAACATTCTCCATCTTTCTGGGAGCAGACTGCCTCCTTAGTAAACACATTTTCAGTTTATTATGTTGCCATTTAGAAATTTCCCTCTCCTGGTGCCAAATTGCTCTAAAAGGTGACTGATTCATAGAGTGTCTCACTTACCTTGAAGTCATATGCTGATTAGAATAGCGTCGGAGCATGAGGGGAGTCGGTGTTCTGCCTCTCAACCCCGCGGGAGGAGGCATGGTCATGCCTTTCGGGGGTTACTTCTGTCCAGTTCCAAGTGCTCATTTTGTGTGATTCTCTGATCAGGCAAAGCTGTTGGGATCACCTGGAGATGCGGGTTGGAGTACCACCATCATCTCAGGTATCTGAGCCTCTACCTTTGGGAAGCAGAAATAAAACAAGAAGCAGGAGTCCTGAGAGACCTTTGGGGAGAATGTCCTCTGCCTTCAGAGTCAGGTGGCATCTGCCACAGCAGAATTTTCTTAACCACAGAGAAACTAGAGTGTCTTTCCAATGCTGGGGGCCGCATTAACAGAGGAAGTCAAAGGTCAGCAGGACAGCAAGAAGTTTGGTTTGATTGGCTTGAAGGTCAAGGTCTAAGGGAGCCTGTGAAAACGGCGCTGGGGTCCTGCTGTAGGGTCAGTCCTCATCCATCTCCCTCACTACTCATGCTGGAAATTGTCAGAGAACGTGGGCCCTCTGGGTAAGGATCTAGGCCAGGAACATAGCCAGCCCCATAGAGGTCAAACACAGCCTGAATATGGTCAGGTTGCATGACTTATACATTGCCACAAGTCATATTCCCCTTCCCAGACAGATAGTAGTCTCTGTTCTGGAAGCTTAAGAAAGCTTGCCCCTTCCCTCAGTCAGGTAATATAGGTCACAAGTTAACTAAGCCTACTTCCTCAGGACACTACACATCGTCTCCCAACCCCCATTCCCTTGGAAACTTTCAAAGTCGACTTTTTCCTAGGGGAGGCAGGGAGGTGTGAAGCTCTCCTTCAGAAGCCCTGCCTTACTGCCTGCTGCGGTGTTAATAAACCTCTTGCCTGAAGGAAGATCCAACTTAGCCACTCTCTCTCAAGCCCCCTTTCCTCTCTCTGCCTGACAGGATCCCAATGCCAATCGAAAGTGGTTAATGAGAGGGAAGTTTCTGGTTATATATCGAGGGTGGTCAGTCAACCTGAATCATTTTTTTCTCAAAGTATGTTTTTGCAAACCCAGTTTGTGATAGCATAAGCAAAATGAAGCTCTGGGTATAATATGTCTGGGGCACACAAAGGTCTTTGGAGGGCTTCTTAGAGCCTTTGGTATGATGTGTGACTTGTTGGAGGGGTGATATACTGTGTCATGCTCAAATGGAGGTCTTGTTTGGGACACGGCCTTGGTTGACCTCATTAGAGCATCTAGCAGCTTCTTTCTTGTGGCCCTACTTGCTAGATAGTCTCTTTCAATTAATGGAAAGCATTAAAGCTTACCCTTTCATGGCCCCTCTCTAGTTCTGTCCGGATCAAGCTGTCCTTCCATCCCTTAGCTTCGATCAGATATTGAATTCGTATGGTTCCTGAACTGTCACCAAGAGCTGGATGCTGCAAACTCAAAGACCTCGGGGGTGGGCTCCTCAGAGGCAAGCTTTGCTACCTGAGTAATGGAGGCTGCTAGGCCTTTCAGTTCCCATCCTTTTCCCTTAGGCCTGCCCCCAGGTGTGCCGCCATCCGTCTGAGGATATTTCAACAAGCACGGGACTTGTCTATCGAGAAGACTGTCTTTGGGTTCCTCCCGGGCTGTCGTCAGACCCATTCATTAGTTTGCATCTTTCCTGGCTTCACACACCTGTGTCTTTGCCTCCGACTGCTCCCACTTTTCCTGTGAAGCTCACACTTTACCAGTAAAAAAGCGGCACTTAATCCTTGCCTTGGGCTCTGCTCTCTAGAGATCATGGAAAGAGTTAGAGTCCCAGCATCGTGGAACATTTGAGACCTGGTGTTGCCCAGGAATCTGGACAGGTCCATCGAGCATTAAGACAGAGCACTTTGTAATAATCCAGACAAGAACTGGGGAGAACAAGGAGGGTGGGTGACATGCAGCAGTGTTGATCAGTGAAGCAGAATGTGGACTAGGGGAGTTAGAGGTGAGGGTCTGGGGCGGGGTGTCCGAGATGGCAGAGGCGCCACTGCAGGAGGAGGCTGGTAGACACAGACAGCGGTGCATGGAAAGGCAGCAAATGGCCAAGCAGGATGTGACAGACTCCAGAGTCCAGGGCACATCACCACTGAGGAGTCCACGGAGGCCCTGGGTCTGTTAAAGGCATGGGAGCTGGTGATAGGGAGGGAGAATGATGGGTTTGGGGTAGGATGGGAGGGTGTGAGTTCCAGAGAAAGTCACTGAGACTAACTGTCCTTCAGGTAATGAGTTATGAAGAGCACAGGGAATAGGGCGGAGCCACAGAGCTAGGGGTTTCAGTCTCATCTACAAAGCAGTGCTCGCCTTCTTAAGGGCTCCCAAGAGAGGAGGGAGTTCCCAGGCTTGAGTAGCCCATACTGCTGGATGGCCCATAGTCAGGTTGACTGTGACTCCCTGGGGCAATAGTGGGAAGAGAAAGGGGGAGAGGAAGGGTCTTAGAAGGTCCTATGTGCTCCCTTCAGCGGGCAGGTGGATACTCAGGCTGCATGGGGTGTGACCAGCACTGTGAGACCACAGCTCTAACCAATAGTGGGCAGACAGCTCTGAGTGGGGATAATCCTAGTGTTCGGGAGGGGCTGAGATTAAATGGATTCAGGCTAAGAAGGGTCAATGAAATGGAACAGGAGGGAAAAAAAATCTTAAAGCAGAACAGAGTTGTGCCTCTCCAGGTGTGGTGTGATTCTTGTCCACGGGGACATTAGTCTGTTTCTCTCAGATTCGGGATGCAGGTTCACATGTTGGGGCCTCTGCGATGTCTTTGTGGCTGAAGGAGACAAAGAGTGTGTGGCTCTTTGATTTAGCAGGAACACTAATGAGCTTTTGGATATGCAAATGTGGACACTAGAGAAGATTGGATGGAAGGGAGTTGTACTAAAAAAAAGTGAGGGGAATTGGCTTTGGGGGTGGGGCTGTCCATGGAGATAAGCTGAGGGTGTTTGGATTGACCAGGGAAAGTATGGGCTGAAGGACTTCGGTTGGCCTCATTTACAAAGGTACCACACTGAAGGTGCCTGGGAGGAACAATTCAAATGAGAGTGCAAGAAAGTTTAAGTCACACAAAGAGGACCAGGTTTTGCTGCGTCAGCAAGGATGTCAGAAACTGCCACAGGCTGAGGGTTGGGGTAGGCACATGTATGCCCAACTGATGTGAGCAGCAGGATGTGTCCTGTGGGATTAACACAGTTGGATATTTGAGACAGCCTGTAGTAAGTGGGGGATGACCACAGAAGCAAGTTCATCAGTGTTGAAGGACATAGTGCCGCTGTTTTCATGGTGTGACTGCCAGACACACACTGGAGGCAGTTGCTTCTACCTCAGCAGAGGTGACATGGCTGCAGAAGTCCTGAGTGAGCAGATGTAACAAGGGGTGCCGTAGCTAGGGGTGTAGTTCAGCTGGCAGAGTGCTGGCTAGCATCTGTGAGCACTAGGTTCAACCTACCACATAAAGTGAGTGTGGTGGTCCATGCCTGTAATCACAGCACTGGAGAGGTATAAGCAAGAGGATGTAGTCCAAAGTAAGTTCCACAGTAAGTTCCTGGTCAGTCAGGACTACAAGAGATTCAGGCCCAAATAATAAGCAAGCAAATAAATAAATAAATAGGAGCTCCATGGCAATTTTGTTTTTTAAGGCAATGAGGTACAAACAGGTTTAGCTGGTATCACAGTGTCGTCTTTGGCGTAGTGACAACCTCTCAGAGAAGGGGTGGCCGGTAGAAAGGTCAGTGGGAGCCATGTAAGGAGTCAGCATGGGTATAGTGGTATGGCAGGTGCAGGCAAGGACCCTGTCTCGGTTAGATTCTTGGTTGGATCGGAAAGCCTTGCTGAAAGGGCTGGCAGTGAATCCAGGTGCAACAGGGAAGTCCTAACATGAAGCTGCTAAGTTGACCTAGAGGAATAAGGATTGTCAAGATAGCAGCCAGGATGAGTCCAGAGTTAGGGGAGGAGAGAGTATTGGCTGAAGATGGTGAGGATGAAGCCATGCATGATTTGTAGGATTTGGGGAACTACTGCTTCTGTCCCTTGGAGACAGAGAGAGAGAAAGTGTGTGTGTGTGTGTGTGAGAGAGAGA
>LOEQ01001274.1:217527-233680 GCA_001685075.1 Bramus lutescens
AGAGAGAGAGAGAGAGAGAGAGAGAGAGAGGAGAAAGGGGTTAATTAGAAGACATTGCAGAGGCTGAGGGATCTTCTTCATATTAACTGCTGACCCAGGGAAGCCACTGGTGTTCTAAGACCTAGGGCCAGAATTGCTGGGAATGGTCTTGTGTCCCAGCTCCAGCACTGAGGCCTGGGTGAGACTCCAACCCTCCCCAGGCCTTCTGCTCTGTAGGCTCTAAAGAGATGGGCCAATGCCTGTCTAGCTTGGGAAGGACTATTCTTGCCATTCCACCATTCTGTTGCTCATCTTCCAGAAGTACCTTGATGCCTAGCCTGCAATAATGATTCCCAGGCACCTCATGGCCCATTCACATTTACACATCAGATTCACCATGGCACCGCCCATTGAATGTCTTAGTTACTTATTGCTGTGACCTGACAGCTGACCAGATGCTTATTAAGGGAAGAATGGTTTCTTTTGGCTGAACATTTTGAGGCTGATCAGTCTATCATGGCAAGAAAGTGATGGCAATAAGAACAGGAGGCAACTGACTGGTCCCATTGCATCTGCAGTCAGGGAGCAGAGCTTGAACAGGAAGTGGGTCAGGCTATACAACCTGAAGGCCTGGCCCCAGTGACGAAACTTCCTCCAGCTGAGCTCTACCTCCTAATCTTTCTACAGCGTTCCCAAACAGCGCCCCCCTCTGGGGAGCACATGTCAAAACACATCTCTATACCTGAAGAAGCAGTGTCTTCAGGGCTGGTCCTTCTCCTGTCTGTTCTCTGTAGCTGACACAAAGCCTTCCGTATACTAAGTGTTCAATAAAAATGTGTTGGCTGCTTCATTGATCCAATAAACTTATGTCTATGCCAATACAGAATTGCTCTTGGAAAGCAGTGGATAAATCAATTCTTCGTAAATTGAATCTTATTTCAGACTCAGTCGGGATGTTCAGTATTTCCAGAAGACTAGCCGAATCTTTTGTGAATCCAAGTTCCTTGCCCAGGTGCTCTCATTTCATCCGCGAGGGAGCTCCATCAAGGAGGAATGGGGTGACGTGGTGCAATCTGATTTGCCAGTCAAATGTAAAGTTTCTTCAAGCAAAGTACACTCTTGCAGTTCAGGACCAAGTGATAGTATGATGAGTCAGATATGGCTCTGTGGTGTGTCTTTGTGTATGCACAGGTGTGTTTGTGACATGAGTGTTTGTGTACATGCATGTCCAGGTTCAGTGTCAGATATCGATCCCCAGAAGCCATACAACTTGTTTTTGAGATAAGGTTTCTCTCACTGACACCTGGAACTTAACAACTGGGCTAAAGTGGCCAGCAGCTCCCAGGGATCCTCCTGTCTCTGCCCCCCAGCATGGAGACTATACACACACACCATTATGCCCAGCTATGGTAATGGTTTCTAGAGGAGCAAACACAGGTCCTCATACTTACAAGACCTTCTCTGACTGCGCTACCTCCCCAGACTCACTCATGGCATTTATAAGATGAGACAATAACACTATGTTGCCCAAAGTACTTACCTGTACTTTGTTTAAGTTAAGACATTATTTGAACAGTTCACTAATGGCCAGAGCCTGCACTGAACTATTTTCTAACCTATGACCGGGTAAAAATCAAAAACGAAAGAACAGAGAACACTTCTGGCCAAGAAAATTCACTTCCAAAAACCCAGCTCTAAGCACTTCTTTTTTCTTGAGATTTGTGTGCCCATGATGAATGTTCTGGAAGAGCGCCAGGTCACGGGGTCCTGCAGGGTGTGTTCTTAGATTCACGATGGCGGTGATGAAAACCTTTTCAGTCAGTGGCTTAGCGTTAAGTGTGAGAGAGATGTGGGGAAAGATTTAGTGAAACCTTTGGACACTTTCCTGATTGAATTATTCATTTTAAATTGATCGGGTTTTATCAACATCTGTATTGGGTTGATTTAGTTTCTGCTTGCTGTGTTCCAGAATGAAGTCACTTATCAGATGTGGGGGACTTGGAAAAAAAAATAAAAGAATAAAGCTACTTTGGATCACAATTTTGAATGATCCAAATAAAAGGAATAAAAGAACTGGGGTCTGCCTTTCATCTGTTCTCTTTCCTCTCCCTAGTCACTCTCTGGACTCAGCTTGTCACAATGGGATTAAGTGTGACAAAGGAAGCTTGATGGTGTGTAGCGGGTCAGATCTAAGCCAGTTTACAGTATTAAATCACTTCATTCTCTCAGCCTGCAGGGTTGGAAACTTTGCCCCACTTTACAGACAGGAGAACTGAGGCTCAAAAGTTATAATGAACATAGTTATAATGGATGGTTGGGTGTCAGGGCATGGACTCTACTTCATCACCAGTAACCCTCCACAGCACCCACATTTTCTCACAGCTCTACACACCCGGTCTTTCTTCCCACAGCTCTGCACACCCCTATCTCTCCCAGTGCACCCGCTCCCCTCTACCTTCCATGTGTCTTCCTGATGTCCAGCCTTCCGTGCTCACCAGCAGTGCTTTATCCTCCTCTAATCCCCTGCCTACCAGCTCTTCTCCATCACCATAATTCCCTACCCCCATGACTCCCTGCCCACCAGCCCCTCTACCCCACAAGACTCCCTGCCCACCAGACCGTCTCCATGTCCCTCTACCCCCAAGTCCCCATCTACCAGCACCCTTCCATGCCCCATGTGCCCTCATTTTATTTATATATATTTATAGTCTGCTAGCTATCATTACCATTGTTTTTTAAGTCATAGTTTACATAGTAGCCCCTTGAATAAACATACTGTTTCCCGATCAGGACAGCAGTGCTTGGAATTTTCAGATTATCCGTACCCTCTGTTTTCTTATGCAGCGCAGTCCCCACTTAGCCAGAGCTGTTGGCTCCCCTGTACCACTTGCCTGTGGCTGTGGCAGCGATGGGAAGATCTGTCTTCACAGTAACTTAGTGGCAGTGTTGAGCGATGGAGGATAAATGTCAGTGCTGTAGCCGGTGACTTCAGGCCTGGCTCCCAGACCCGGGGCTTCCTGCTCAGTTCCCTTGCCTGCCTCTTGGTTCTCCCTTGTAATGCTGAGTAGTGATTTAAAATAAAGAAGATCAATTTCAACTTTTACCTTCCTGCCTGTTCCATTTTCTGTTTATCTTTTATGGATGTGTGAATGGCTAATACTCTAGGTAATCCAGGACGCAGATGATGGAGGAGCTGAGAAATCCCACTCTGCGAAACAAAGCGCTAGTATTTTTAAATGCTCTAACAAAGTTAATGAGATGATCCCCCCAAAAACGGAATTGACAACTTAAGATTTTCTATTTAGCATTGAGAAAATTAATGTTAATATGTTTGAATTACTAAATCATGGTAATTTCTTGCTTTATGCAACAGAGACTGGTTAATTACAATCAGGAGGATTTGGGGAAGATTGCTAGTTTACGGCATCTTCTGCATTTTTAAAGGTAGATTTCTGTATTTTAGCATTTGGCTTCAGAGTTGTCACAGCAGCCCCCAGGAAGACAGTGTTGATCAACTTCCGGACAACCCACACCACATGGCTGACCTTTGTCCTCCCAGTTCTTGCGTTTGAGATGACAGTTGCCGCGAGGATTCCCTCTTTCCCATCACAGTATTGTAATACTGAGGGCCATAACCTAAGTTTTTGAAAGCTCTGAGTGGACACTTTAAACTGCTCTGAGCCTGTAGGGCATGGCTGGACTTGCTTCTTTCAGAACTTTCATCTGACTGACAGAGTCAGGATCGCTGGCTGCCTAGGGAGCCCAGGCTGTTAGGAGCATCTTCCTGTATGCTCTTCATGTGCCTACCCAGAGGCCTGGCATTGGGCACCTTGTGAAAGTCTTAAGATTGAAAAAATATTTCTCCCTGGCTAATCATGCTGACTCTCAGGAAACCACAGTAATCTTGAGATAGTCTCCTCAAGAGACAATTATAAAATGAGTCATTTTGATGTGTGTGTGTGTGTGTGTGTGTGTGTGTGTTGGGGGATTCTCAGTTGACTTTGCAATAGGGCTAGTAGGTCCTGATAATTCGGAAAATGAGCTCCCAGGAGCTGGGTCTACGCCATCATCATGTTCATTTGCATATGGCAACAATGCAGATGCTGTTTTTCTTTGCATATCAAACATGACCCTAACCTTAACAAATTTGCACTGTTTGGAGCTGGGAGATGGTTCATTAAGTGTTTGCTGTGCAAGGTTGTGGACTTGAGTTCAGTTCCCTACCTTCCATGTAACAGCCAAAGTGGCAGTGTGTTCCTAGAATCCTAGCTCTGGAGAAGCAGAGGCAAGAAAATTTCTGGTTTGAGTGGTCCACCAGGTTCAGTGAGAGACAGTCTTTAAAAATAAGATGAAAAAGAAAAAGGGCAAAGAGAAATTCAGGAAGATACTGGATGTCAACCTCTAGTGTCCATATGCAGCTCCCCCCTCCCTCTCTCTCTCTCTCTCTCTCTCTCACACACACACACACACGTTTACAAAATTTGCACTAAGGAAGGTGAGCCTTTAGTAACTGTAGTGTTTTAAGGTCAGACTCAGCAGACCCAGGTGGATTTGCGCATCATTAAAGGCCCAGTGTAAATAGATCTCTATTGATGGCTGCTTTGCCTGATGCTCTGATAGAGATGACAAACAGGACTGTTGATGGTTTCATATGGAAACTACTGAATACGAGTTTACTATTTCTGGAAATCAAGAGTTGTGCAACAGTGAAGGCCTGTGTATCACTGTCTGCTCTATTTTCGGACCTAATGGGGAGAGTATTTCAACCTTATTACTGCCTGTGGCGTGAGGAATCTCTTCGTCTTTGTCTGGCCACCTGCTGCTACTTTATTTCCTTAGCACTCCTCGAGTCATTATAAGAATCACCCAACAGTTTGAAATCAAAGTGATGTCTCACTACAGACTGTCAGCGTTCTATTGTAGCAGATTATGAGCCATTTAAAATACGATTGCCGAGCCCCACACCTTGCAGTCCAACGTCTGAGAGTGACTAAAATCCTTGCAAAGTGAGAAGCAACATTTGAGGTTCCGGCCTTGCCCATTTGGGATACGCTGCCTCCTGCTTTAGGTTGGAATAATTGTCCAGATAATTGTAACTCCACTCCTTGCCCTTTTCTCTCTCCACCTCCCGGTCATTCTCACCACATTTTAATGATGCTGTCTGTGTGTCTCTGCTGCTGATGAATTCTGTCTGCCAGGGAAGATTATTTGTTTTTCCCCCCTGAGCTGCATTTTATCCTCTGTTTACTTATCTTGGTGTTCTGTTTCCTTCCTCAGCTGCTCCCAGACATCCCTTTCCTTGCCATTGTGTAATGCACAGCAGGCTGGTGAAGCGGGGAGACTCTTACTGTGAGAATCCTGTGTGGGTAAATGTCACAGCTTCATGCAAAGAACCTGGCCAGATCTTAGCAACTCCGAAAACGGCTCACAAGGCCACAACTTAACATTTTATCTCTTTCTCAGATGGAGTGTGTTTACAATACGGCTTTGAAGCAGTGAAAGTGGTTTTGAACATCTTATCTCTTAATGCCCCTGAAGTCAAGGTGAAATCTACCCAGTGGGTTTCCCAGAGTCCATATCCCCCTGCCCTCCCCAAGACTGCAGGGCACTGGCAATGGAGATAATTACGAACACTGCTAACGTGTGGGTGGAAAGCAACTTGCAATCAGAACTGAGGGACAGTGGAGATGAGAGTCTTGCCTCTGCCTTTGGCTGGCAAGTGTTAGGCCAAGCGTGTTGTGATAGCAGACTCCTGTGCCATACTCTTCTCAGGAGCCATATTCATTTTACCATCAGCTTCCTGATAGTCAGGAATTACAGAGTGTTGGAGAAATGGCTCAGTGGTTGAGAATGCTTGCTCTTCTTGCAAAAGACTGGAATTTGGTTTTCAGCACTCACAACAGGCTGCCCAGGACTACCTGTGATTACACCTGTGGGGTTCCACCACCCTCTTCTGGCCTCTGTAGGCATCGGCATGTACACGGTGTGCCTACAGGCAAGCAGGCAAGCACACAATCACATAAATAAAAACTAAATAAAATTTAATCTTAAAATACCATTTTGGCTTTTTTTCCCTTTCTTATCATTTATTTTTATTTTCTTATGTGCACTGGTGTGTTGCCTGCATGTGTGTCTGTGTGAGGGCGTCAGATCCCTTGGAACTAGAGTTACAGACAGTTGTGAGCTGCCATGTAGGTGCTAGGAATTTAACTCTGGTCCTCTAAAAGGGCAGCCAATGCTCTTAACTGCTGAGCCATCTCTCCAGTCCCTTGTTTTTTATTTTTTATTTATGAGAGGAAAAAAAAAAGAAAGAAAGAACCCACAGTAGGACTGGAGACTTGGCTCCTGGTTGGTGGACTCTTGCCTAGCATGTGTGGAAACCCTGAGTTCCATCTCCAGCACTACATAAACTGGGCATGGTGGAATTTAACTATAATCCCAGGGCCGGTGAGGTGGAAACAGGATCATCCTCATCAACAAATTAGTTCAATAAGCCTGCCTGGACTACATGAAATTCTGACTTGAAAAAAAAACAAAGCAAATAGCTCCCCATGGTAATCTTTGTCAGGACTTTGAAGAGGATATTTTTCTTCACTTTCCCTATGGAGTGCAGGTGGGGGCATTGGAGACAAGTTGGGGATATCCCATGCCTCCTCTGTCCCTGATTCAGGAATGGCATGCAATCCAGTTGAGTATGACCTAATTTTGCTTTACTGATAGCTGGAAATGTACTCAGCTCATTTTCATATAATTCTTTCTTTTAACAATGATTATTTTGAAAGAAAGTTTAAAGGGTCTTGGGTCATTTTCTTTTCCTGCTCTTAGATTGCATTTAAGTAGTCTCTGCTAAGGTCATGATGCTAAAGAAGCATGCCCTTGACTGATTCTGGGGAAACGCTGCTGACTGCCCACTACTGCCCATGCTCAGACAGAGCCTTTTTTGTGTCTGTAGTGCAGGTGGCACCAGGGCAACAGCATCCCTGACGTCAGTCCAGGCTCTGGTGTCCCCTTTGAGCAGATTCTAGAACCCTGATATACTGCAGTTTCCTCATCTATCCAAGTATTGAAATGATAAGGACTTAATGCCTGCCACAAATACTATTTGTTTTTAAATATGATATTTTAACAGATATATGGAGATATAACTTGCAGCTGTAAAGTCTACCCGTGTAAAGCTCATAATTCAAGCTTTTAATATATTTGCAGAATTATGANATATATATATATATATGCACTGCAGTCACCATGACCTAATTTTATAATGTTCCCCGGAGAAGCATTGTAGCTATAACGGTCACTCATCATTCCCTCCTGTGCCTGCTTGCTTTGCGGCTCACCCCCAGTAGCCACTCATTTACTTTGTCTGTATGGATTTGCTTAATTAACAACCTTCATATTAATACAGTGATAGAGTGTGTAGCCCTTTGTCATTTGTTTCTTTTACATTACCATCATGTTACTTCCCTGTCACGCTGGTAGGGACTAAGCCTAAAGCCTTGCACATGCTTGGCCAGTGCATCAGCCCCCCTTACATGCAGTGCAAACAGCTGACTTAGCCTATCCATTCATTAGCTGAAGTACATTCGGGTTCTTTCCACTTTTGCTGTGAATAACGTATTAATGAATCTTTGTGCATAAGCTATTATGTGGACAGACCTCTCTCTACAATGTGGGGTGAAATTCCTGGGTCATGGGGTAGCTGGTGACACTTAACGTTTTGAGCAATTGCCCCCTTCCCTGTTTGCAGTTTGCATTCTCATGGTGTAGGAGAATTCCAGCTCTCTCACAAGCCTCCCAGCCAGCACCTGTCTCGTAGCTATAGACATTTCCGTGGGTTGTTTGACGTGAGGCATGTCACTAATTAGGATTTTGATTTGCATTTACTAATGGTATGAAACATTTTATGTACTTAGCCTAAGCATACTGTGTACAAAAAAAAAACCTGCTATTTTTCTGACATTGCATAGTTTTAGGAAATGCCAGTCACTGGGTTTGTAAAGTTTGCAGCCATGTGAAGAGGGTGCTTGCCGGGCCTTGCTAAGGCTATACACCCACCTTTCATTCAAGTAAGAAAATGTCAGTTATAGGCAATTCCACGTCACTTGATGTCTAATGTTCAGTCTGCTCCTTAGAGGGTAATATGTAGAGAAGGCCATTTTGTTTGATTTGAGCTTCTTGATTTATGTTTCAATTTTTTAAAAATGTGTTGTCTGGTGGCGGGGGACACATATTGCTGCCACCATCATGAGTCCCAGTTTGTTCTTAGAATCCTTAGGAGTGTAGTTACAGTTGGATACAAACAATTTTTTCTACTTTTGTTTTGTTTCAGTTTTTTCCTTTGGCCTGAAAGCTGTGTTGTGTCTTACAGCTAGCCAGTTATCACTGGTCTTCCTGTCCTGGTGACTTCATGTTGTTTCGCATGTAGGAGTTTTACTATAATTACCCTCTACCATGTCAGAAGTTCTTTACCACGTCAGATGTCCCTTGAATGGATTGTCTAACTAATGTGATGCCTATGTTGGGCCACTTTTCTGAGATGGTCACTGGTGACAGGCTTGTGTATGCTGGAACTAAAGTATGAAGTGTTTCTCAGCCATCAGAGTTAGTGCCTACTTATGCCAGGGTAATCATAGTCCCTTTCACTTGGCATGATGTTGAGGTTAACTAGATTACAGGAGTTTAACCTCGGCTTCATTCTTGCTTTTTGTGTGATCTTCACCAAGTCCCCTAACTCTGTGTGTGTGTATAAATTATTTTTATTTATTTTATTTTTGTTTTCCAAGACAGTGTTTTCTCTGTGTAGCCCTGGCTGTTCTGGAACTTGCTCTGTAGAGCGGTCTGGCCTCAAACTCAGAGATTCGACTTCCTCTGCTTCCCAAGTTCTGGGATTCAAGACTTTCACCACCACCAAACTTGGCTTGATTTTTTTGTTTGTTTGTTTGATTGATTGATTTTTGTATTTTGAGGCAGGGTTTCTCTATGTAACAGTCCTCCCATCTCTTTGGTCATCTTCAGGAAGATCTGCCTTCCTGAGCAGTAGGCTAGGTGATTGACAGCCCAGTTGAGTTTACTCTTCCTGGAGAAGACATAGTATGTAATGTTCTAACCTTTGAGCAAATCAGAATGTCTTGTCTCCCCCAGGGCCAGAGGTAGACTCAGACTCCATTCTTTTGACTGAAAGGAAATAGCTTTCCCTTAATGGGGCCTCACCAGAGCCCTGCAATCTCTACTGCTTGATGAGGTGTTTTAAATCCCAAGCAATTGTATTAATTGTATTGTTTCTTTCTAGTGTGATCAGGGAAATGGGAGGAAGAATCTATCAGGTGACCATGAGGAAGGGGTTTATTGGTTCTTGCATATTTGTCTGCATTTAGTGCTGTCTTTTTTTTTTTTCAATTTTGTAGTTATGGTCAAACAGTGTAAAGCACCATCCCCTGTGCTTGCTGTCTGTTTGTCTGTCTCCCTTTAGGATGTACAAGTGTGAAGTTTTGTCTTTCTCATTTTCACTTGTCGTTCCTGTCCCTGGGAAGTTGGTATTCTTTCTATAATCAGATAAAAATCCTTGTAAGATATGTGATCAGAAAGTTTTCACTTGGGGCTGGGGAGATGGCTCAGCAGTTAAAATCACTTGCTGCTCTGGCTGAGGACCCAAGTTCAGTTCCCAGCACCCTCTTTGGGGAGCTCATAACTGCCTGTAACTCTAGCTTTAGGGCTCCAGCACACTCCTCTGGACTTCAAGCATGCCTGCACTCACGTGTACAAACCCACACACAGATACACGTGCATGAAAATAAAATCATCTTTTGTAAAAAAGATAAGTTCTTCCACTTATTTTCTATTTTGCTCATTATGAATGCACTTAGTTACAGTTTTATTTTGAGGTAACTATAGATTTGTTTGCAATGTTAGCAACAATACACAGAGACCCTTGTATGCTAATACTTTTTAATTCAGATTTTCTCTATGGTATTATAAAATTATAATCCGACATCTCAACCAGGCCACTGACGTCTGTATCGCCAGCTGAAGAACATTCTCTTGGGCTACCCACTTATTTTTGTATCTCAATCCTTGCTCTAATTTTCTGGTGACCATTACAACCTATTTCTATAGTTTTGTCATCTTAAGACTGTTGTATAAGTGTGTCATGGTTGTGTCACCTTTTCTCACACTGCAAACTGGCCTGCAGGTTGCTGGTTCTAATGTGTTCTGTTTTATTGCCGGCCGTAAGTGTTCCTTGCTGCGGGTACACTGCAATGCGTGCGGCTTCCCTTCTTTGGAAGGATACCTGGCTTCAAGCCAGCTTTCCCTGTGGGGACTAAAGCTGTTATAACACCAAGTGCAGGTTTTCATGGGAACGTGTGTCTGTGTTTCTCTGGAGCAAATGCCCAAGAGCGCGGTGGCAGGGCTGTGCTGGAGTTACCTGTGTAGTTTCAAGAGAAAGCCCCAGCCTGTTTCCTGAGTGCACCCCTTCATTTATCCACCAGCCGTGTGTGAGTGACCTCGTGCCTCATGTTCTTAGCAGTGTGGGCGCTGCGCTGACAGGGCTTCAGCCATTCCAGAAAGTCTGCAGGGAGAACTCGTGGTAGTTCTTCAAAAATATTTATTTTTGTTTAGTGTGTCTGTGTGTGTACTCTACATGTGTGGAGGTACTAATAGAGTCCCAAAGAGTGTCGGGCCCTCTGGAACTAGAGTACAGGCCATTATGAGCTGCTCACCATGAGTGCTAGGACCCAAACTCAGGTCCTCTGCAAGAGCGATCTTAACTGCTGAGCTGTCTCTCAGCCCTCATCATGTGGTTGTTTTAATTTACGTTTCTCTAATGGCTAATGGTGCTGAAAGCCTTTCATGTGATTATTTCCCACTTGCGGATCCCCTGCAAAAGAATCTTGGTGTGTGACTCTTCCCATTTCCTGTTTGGTTAGACTGTACTGTTGAGTTTTGGGGTTCTTTCCCTCCTAGATTCTGGTCTTTTTCCAGGTTTACCCTGTGTGCCTGCCCCCTCCCCTCTATGCCCGTCAGTCTTCTTTCCATCTTCTGCACAGGGTCTTTAGCAGATCCAGTGTTTTCAAAATTGATGAGATTCTGTCTTTTTAAAAAAACAAATGCAATAAACTTTTTATTATTTTTTATTTTTAAATTTTATACATGTATCTGTGTGTATGTATGTGCACATGTAGGTACCCGCAGAGTCCATACATAAGAGGGTGTCAGGTCCCTGAAACTGCAGCAATAAGGTGATTGTGAGCCATCTGTTGTGGTTGCTGGGTACTGAGTTCAAGTCCTCTGCAAGAGCAGCAAGTGCTCCTAACCACTGAGTCAATTCTGCCCATCTGCAGCATTCTTTTCCTGCAACTCTAAGGCCACATGCCTGGCCCTACATCCCAGACTTTTCTTCCCATGCTTGATATTTTTCTTAAAGTTTTGCAGTTTTTGCATTCACGCCCATGATCCATTTTGAGTTGATATTGCATGCCATATGAAGATTAGACAGACTTTTATTCTTTTGCCTTCTGGGTTTCAAAGTTGGTTCTAATGGCTTTCATTTTAGAGGCTGTCCTTCCGCTGCTGAGTTTGCTTTTCACCCTTGTCAGAAGTCACTTGGCTGTCTGTCTTCTGTCTGGCCTTTCCCGTGCCCTCCAATCTATTTCTTTGGCCTCTCTGTCAGTACCAGGCCAGCTTTATTACTGTGGCGGTAGAATAAGCCTTCACACCAGGAGGAGCAATTTTCTCCCATTTTATTCCTTTTCAAAATTGTCTTAGATAGTTTAGTTCCTTTGCCTTTCCATATAAATTTTAGAATAATCTTGTGCATATCAATGGAAAGTCTTGCTGGTGTTTTAACAGGATTCTGTTAACTTTTATGGTGTAGTTGTACAGATTTAACAACTTTGCTGTGTCTATTCTTTCAGTTTCTGAACATGAATGTCTTCCTGAGTATTTGGATTTATTTTAAATTTCGGATTTTTTTTTTCAAGACAGTATTTCTCTATAATCACCCTCACCATCCTGGAACTCACTCTATAGACCATGCTGGTCTCGAACTCAGAGAGCTGCCTGCCTCTGCCACCTGAGAGTTAAATTTTTTTTGAAATGATTTATTTCATTTTTTTATTTGTGTGCATGTGCACACATGTGCAGGTGCTTGTGTAGGCCGGAAGAGGGTGTCAAATCCCCCCATGGAATTAGAGTTACAGGTTGTGAGTTGCCATTATATAAGTGCTAGGAAACGAACTCAGTTCCTCAGCAGGAACAGAAAGTGCTCTTAACAGTTGAGCCATCTTTTGAGGCTTCTTCTCCCCTTTATTGATTTCTGAAATCAGCATTTTATAATTTCCAGCAGGTCATAGTTTTAGAATTAAGTGCTCCCGTGTTGGGGGTATTATTCGTGGCTTCGCAAGTCTCTTGTCTTCACCGTGCCCAGTGTTTACATTGGTGTGCTTAACTGTGGTGATCCATGTACTTACTGCGAGCTCCGCAGATGTCTGTGCTAATTCAGGGGGTCTGCATGTGCCACAGGATTTCCTGTATAGCACCCAGAGTCATCTGCAAACAGGGGCACTTTCATTTCCTCCTTCTGGAATATGTCTTTTCTTCGCATTTCTCTTCTGTCGTCCAGTGGACAGGCCTTGTAGTAAAGGGTCAGAGCTGACATTCTTGAATGACCACCAAGTTCAGGGCAAGATATTCAAGTTTGAATGCTTATTAGATGTAGGGTTTTACAGTGTTCTCCATGACATTAAGAATGTTCCCTGTTGTTCCCAGCTGGTGAAGGTTCTTTGTCTTTTTAAAATCATGAAGGTTGGATTCTGTCAGTTTCTTTCTGCTTCATTTGATAGATAAGAGATGCTTTTTTCCCATTCAGTAGATGATGTTAATTTTTGTATTGTACCAGCTTGAATACCTGAAACTTCCCTATTTTAGGTGTAGTACTGGATTTTATTAGTTAATATATAGTTTAGAATAACCCTATTTTAAACTAAAAGTAATTTTATTGAATTTAAAAATATTTTTATTAAATCTTTGAGCTTTTTATGTGTTTTGATCATTTTAACACAATATGGAATGTTTAACTTCTTTTTGTCTCAGTCTCATGAGGAGGCCTTGCTAATCTCCGTTTCATTGTAATTTTAGTGTACTGCTAAAGCAATCCCCAAATAAGACAACTTCAAAAGTTATATTGATTTGTACACATAAGTGAATATATACATACATATATTCATTCACGTGGGGGTGGTCTTCAGTGTGTCACAGTGTGTGTAGAGGTCACAGGACAAAGTGAGAGTAGTTTTCTTCTTCACCATAGGGACCCTAGGTGGCCCACTCAGCTGGGCCGGCTTGGTGGCCAGTACCTTCACCCACTGTGCCTGCTCAAACTTGTTCATCTTTTGGTTGAGGGTTTTTGTATCTAAGTTCAGAAACACTGTTTATCAACAGATGACTTCTAGATTGCCTTTGTCAGGGTTTTAGAACAGTTGATGTGACGTTCTAGAAAGGCTTAGGAATCCTGCCTTCCTGTCCTCTTTCTGGATAAGAACCCACAGGTCGATGCTAACTCTTTTGGTGTAGAAACCTCAAGGAGGGGGGAACTCCAAAGTGTTATCTATTCAGAAGGCTCCGAGGAAGGACTTCATTTCTTTACGTGTTACAGGACTCTCCCAGCTGGTCCATTTTCCATGAATTTTATGTTTACTGTTGTCTTGGAATTATTTCCTGTCGTCTAAAATGTCATCTTTATGAGCTTGAGGTTTACTGTAGGATCCTGTTGGCCAATGGGTTCTTTAGGCCACCTATTTCCTCCCTTGCTTATCTTCTTGCCTTGTCACAGTTTTTGATCTTGTCATTAATTCAGCTGTCTCCCCAGCCCTCTGATGGGCCAATGTTTTGGATTTGTTAGATCTTGTTTTGGGTTTATTTCAGTTTTTGAGGAAGAAAGATAGGTTGTGAATTTGGTTTTATCCCCCCATGTTTATAATGTAAGCTTTTTTATGTGTATGCTATCGATTCTCCTGTCTATGCCACTTCAGCTGTGTCTCACATCATTTTTTTGACATATTGCATTTTCATTGAATCCAGTATATTTTTATTTTATGTCAGATTTTTTTTACTCCCTCTCCCCCCCCAAAAGCATATATTGTTTGGTTTCTTGGTATTAGGTGATTTTCCTCTGGCCTTTTTCATATTTATTACTAGTCTTAATTAATTATAGTCAGAGTATAACTATGAGTTCAGATCTTTTCAATTTTTGGAGTTTTTTTCTTTCCTTTTCTTTTTTTCAGACCAGATTTGGTATATCCTGATAAATTGTCTATGGACACCTGAAAATGTGAAGAAAAAGGAGAAAAATATATTTATATAGTAATTTCTTTATCATTTCTGTCTTGTGTTGGCCTTGGAAGGTTTAGTTAAGTAAGCCAGAAGGGGTTTTAGGCACTGTGTCTTTCAGGAACAAAGCAAATAATTCATAGGATTGTTTTGTGCTTTAAGTAAAGAATGTTTTATTAAAGAGAAAATGTCCTCAGGCTTGGGTGAGCAGCTCTGAGCCCCTCCTCATCCACGCATGGCTTTCCCATGTTTGCCTGTCACACTGCTCACACCCTGTCCTACCTGGGAAGAAAACAGAGTCACGGTAAACACTGCAGTGGGAGCCCTGGTGCACTGATACTGTGTCATGTTTGGAGAAGAACTTTGCGATCTTAGGAGTGCCACTGCTCGTTGATTTCCTTTTCTCTTGCAGAGCATTTTCATTAGGAATGATGATGCAAATGGAGCTTAGCTTACCAACTGATTTAAAACATAACAATATTTCAAAGTAAAATTAAGACTGAACTTTTGTAAATCTTTAAGGTGTTTTGTTTTGTTTTGTTTTTTGGCTTAAAAAAAAAAACCAGAATCAAGGATAGGACATTTTAAATTGCTTAACCATTCATTATTAATTAGTCAAGGTAGGATCTCAGCCAAGGCTCCTCTCCACTTTGCAGTGCTCCTCTATCTTAGCCTCTCAGCATGCTGGGATTGCAGGCTTTTCTCAAACAGCTTGTTTAAACTGTTTTTAATGTTACTTAATTTGTGTGCTTCCTATCTTTGCAAAACTTTGTTTTTTAAAATCAAAGATTTTTCCGTATACCGCTAATGATCCGAGATTGTGCCAGTCTAGGTGTTAGTTGATTGTTTTGTGCATGAATCTGACTGGGTGTTGACCATCTATACATGGCATAGAGTGAGCATTGACTTCTGTGTCCGTGGCCACTTGTTCTTGACTTTGTTGCCTGTCCCCTCCCCAGCCGCTTGCTCCACTCACCCATGTTAGTTTCCTGCAGTGTCTGGGCTGATGCCTGCCCAGGGATCTTGCAGTACTCTGCCACCATTGAAGCACTGATTGCCAGGCTGGCTCTATCAGCTGTTCTGTGCTTTACCCAGATGCCCTTCCTCGGGGAATCCATCTTACCTCTGCCATTTAAGATTGCCACCCCTTCCCCCAAACCTCTTCGCCTCTCTTCTCATATTTGCTCTTCAGAGTAGTATTCTATTGTATGCAGGTTTTTCTCTTATTCTCCCATATATGTTCACAGTAATTTCATGTGCTATATAATTATAAATCAACATAATATGACTTACAGGGACATTCTATTAGGCAAGCCATCCAAATCCTATGAAACTTGGACTGAGGATGACTTGCTTTATGAGGTGTTTGCTGTGCAAGTTTTAAGAACAGAGTTTGATTCTTAGAACTCATGTTGTAGAGCCAGGTACCCATGCTTGTAATGTCAGCAGTGGGGAGACCGAGAAAGTGTGGTTTCCTGGGGTTTGCTGGCCAGCCAGCCAAGCCTGTTTTCTTTGTAAGTTCTCGGCCAGTGAGAGAGCCTGTCTCAAAAATCAAGGTGGCCAGTACATGAGAAAGGTCTATATACACACATACACACATACACACACCTGCATGAAATGCATGCATGAACACACAAACACATAACAAAACAGAAACCCTATGGGAGTTTCTAGTCAAGATACTGATAAAAAAAATTATTAGTCACAGTAAGTGTCTTGTTGGTGTTCTGTTTTGACATAAAGAAGAAAACCTTCTGGCTTCTTCATCCACCCCCAATCCCAGTGCCTCTCTGGAGTGTGATGCAGTGAAAAGGCTGGAGATCCTGCCGCAGGTAAACCAGCTCCCACC
>LOEQ01001275.1:0-13338 GCA_001685075.1 Bramus lutescens
CTGGTATCTCAGCGGCTATTGGCTGAAGGAGTGGAAGGAGCTCCCACAACAGAAAATATTTCTGTGAATTTTAGCCTAGATTCTTCTCTTTGAGTAGTGGCTGCAAGTCTATTTGGCCTTCTGAGCAGGCACACCATGGAGGCTATTCATGGTGTGCATATGTCAGTTGGGGATACGCATGATGTATGACATTAATTGCTTGTGGACTGCTGAAGAAACCGCATTTGCTATCACAGGGGACACAGGGAAGAAAAGTGAATAAGTATAGTGATGTGGTATGAATTACTTCCTTTAAATCACTTTTTTTAAATCTTTATTTCTTTCTTTCTCCTTTTCTTTAAAGGAATATGAGGAGGCATTCTATTCTCTAAATGAATTAGGATGGACACATTTTACTTTATTTTGCATTTGGGAAAATGGCAAGTTAAGGTGACAACTTCTCTGTTTCTCTCTGTGTATCTCTCTCACACAAGCACACAGACCCACACACACACATACACAAATGGTGGTTTGAACATTTAAAATATTTAAGGAAACTCTGAACAAAGGGTATTTTATTCTGAATGCCATTGCTCAAGTTGCATGTGAATAGATTTTCTTCATTGTAAGATTAAAGTTATTCATTTTCATTTCAGGCCCAGAACAAAGAGGTGTAATTTTGGGAGGCTCTTGCTGTGGTCTTAAGTTTCGTGGTTTAGCTTGTTCCTCAAATTGCCAAGCATTGCCACTCATTAGCTAGCTCTGAAACTTTAGAAGATCCACTCATCTGCTTTAGACACATCTTCATCTTTAGATAAGACTGTCTTAACATTAATGGTTATGGATATTGCTTACCACACAATATTTTTCACATTGTCATTATTCAATAAATTAAATAGTTTTAAACAGAATTGTTTATATATTTTACATGTATGAATATTTGTATGTACATATGTATACCACATACATGCAGTGCCTATGGAGGCCAGAAGAGAGTGTTGAATTCCCTGAAACTAGAGTTGAATATTTTTGTGAGCTGTCATGTGGGTTCTGGGATCTGAACCCTGGTACTCTGCCAGATGAACTAGTTACTGAACTATCTCTCCAGCACCCCCACAGTGGGATTTATTAGTTGTGATGGTGATGTCAGGTGTTTTTATAAAATAAAAAATATCCCAGTAGAATCTCCATATAGAAAAATATGGTTATGCCTGTGATCTGTCTTTAAATTTGCATTTCTTGTTTTGATTACCCATTTTTAAGGGATTTATTTTATTTTTAATTATGTGTCTCTGAATGTGGCTATGTGCACATGAGTACAGGTGTCCTTAGAGGCTAGAAGAGTGTGTCAGGTACCAGAAGTTGGAATTACAGATAGTTGTGAGCTACCCATCCCAGGTGCTAGGAACTTAACTATTTCTATGCTAGAGAGGAACGTGATCTTAACTACTAAGCCATCTTTCCAGCCCTTTCATAACCCATTTTTTTGAGCTTCTTTGAAGAAAGGACCCAAGATAGCTAGTTTTGAAAGAATAGAAAGGAAACCATTTTTTCCCATGTATATAAAAATTGAATGAAGTGTTGGACATTTCACAGATTATGACTGACTCACAGAGTATTGAGGGGGGTAAAGGTTGGAAAACACAAGTCACATCCTGATGATGATTTGAATCAACTGTATGATGCAACATCAGTTAACTTGAAACTCAGAGAAGCTCACTATGTGTAAAATGAGTGGGACAGGTTGTTAATGCATAAAATAGGGTATTATTAAATAAGGATGGGGTTTGATGGTTTGAAAGTGCATCCTGAAACTGTCTTTCTATGGTATATTTCTGAAATTGGTAGACAACTTCTGGTTTCTACAAGTTTATTATTTGTAAGATTATTTTTTAAATAGTTTATGGATCTGTTGAGACAAAAGCTGAGGGGATGGTTAATATTATATTTCCTTCTCCCAGTTTGGACTGTTGTTGCTATGGTTACAGACATTGACACACATGTTAGCAGTACCCTCTACCCAGAACCCCCCACCAACAACTCATCAGGATGTGAGAAATGAACCACTGTAGCCACTTGGTAGAAGCTGGCACATGCTCTGTTTAAACCCTTAGAGAGGAGCCAGATGCTAACACTATATTCTGGCAACTCTAGCTGTTAAACAGAAAGATTTATTGCATCACCTGTATGGTATGAAGCGGCTCCAGCAAACGAAGTCGACCTTCCTTGGGATGGACACACATAGTTCATTTCACTGCCCGGCATTTTATCATTTTATATCCTAGGACTCAAGAAACATAAAAGATTTGAGTGACTACAGGATAGAAACGTCTGTGAAAGAAAGAAAGAAGTGGTAGACCCATTCAAATTCAAGGTTTGTGGTTTTCTCACCAGACATTCTAGCGCTTGCCTTTTTGGCACAGCACTTGTCCCAGGCATCATTATTATTTCGTTATTTCACTTGAGTGGAGAAGGCAGGGGACCATAGTGGTTGAAAGTCTCATCGCTTCTCACCCCATCACATTGATAAGCATCCATTACATTCCGGATGGTGTTCATCCATATTAATTTTTAATTGGAAGCTGAAGAGAAATTGTTGTCTAAGTACTAAGAAAATGTGATCTAAAGCTAAATGTAATTGTTCCAAAGTATAAAAAAACAATATTAGTTCTTATGTTTTAGTTCCTTGCTTTTTTATGTTGTATGGATCACAGTAGTTGTGTCATATTTACTAATTAATTATGATGTAGCTAATTGATAAAATGTGAATTTGGCTGAAATATGATGAACTATCTATGCATCTATATATATACAAACACACATACACACACATATATATGTAAAAATTGCATTATTATGTAAACACTGCTGAAAACAAGCAGATTTGTATTAATTCTATATTGGTATATAAAGCATATGTTTGGACATACCCAGGGAATATGGAAGACACACAGAAATTTTCAATCAGTAACATTAGTAATACAGTTTCATGTCAGGTAGCATCTTATTAGAAATTGATGGGTACCAAACAATGTGGAGAGACTAGCCACTGAGCATACATCAGGGCAAGCGAGTGATTCATTACAGTGTGGATGGCTTTTGAGGCTGTAACACATTAGTGTGTTAATGAAAATGGTTTTTTGAATGAAAGTATGATATTTTCCTGCTACTGGAACCAGATTTGTTCTTCTATTAAATTTCTCTTATTGCAAAAATAATAAAAATAAGTTTAAAAAATAAGATTCTTTTCCCCACTCTCCTTTAGTCAGGGGAGAGCCATGAGAACATCTTGATTGGTGATGTCCATCTGAGAGATTAATCTGACAATAATACATGCAGTGGACTAGAAGGAAAACATGATTAAGTCAGAGTGGAGTCAGAGTTATAGAACAAGAGCAAACTTCAAGGGCCTTGTGCTGTCGGGAAGTCATAACTTGGGGTGTTGCAAAGTTTGCAGTCATTTGCAGATTTTACAATGCCTGAAGGAAGTCTGTGATATTGCATGGGTGGGCGTCAGGAGAGTTACGTTTCCTGCATTATTAGAGAACTACACATCCGAAGAGTTCTCGTGCAGACTATTGCACATGACAGACACACTAAGGCCCGTGGGAGTCTGGGGGAATGTCTTTTGAGAGGCAGTGTTGCTAGGGCTAAGGACCTCTGGGAAAACCGTTTCGTTCCTTCTTGCAGCTACAGGGGTCTAGCATGCTGTCTGGAAGAGGAATCTTTATGTACATGGTATTCTTGTCTCAGAAAACACTCTAACACAAAGAAGTTCCTTGCTTTTCTCATTTAAAAGAATCAGAAAGATAATTCTCTATAGTATCCTAAAGACAAGCATTTGACCTTTAAATAGTTGACAATACCTCCCAGGGGAAGAATTATAGATATAAGCATCTCTTCAAAAAATATGACTTTCAGAATAAATCCCCTCAAGGAAAGTAGGATCATGCAGAGCTGGATTCGTCTACTCATTCTGTACTAGTAAAATGAGTACAGGAAGAGACTTGTGCTCTGATTCACCCATTTTTTCAACACAAATTCTTTGCACATCGTTTTTTATTGATTTTTATTTAGCTCTATATTTTTCTCTGTTCCTCTCCCCGCCTCTCCCCTCCCTTTAAATCCTCCCCCAAGGTCCCCATGCTCCCAATTCACTCAGGAGATCTTGTCTTTTTCTATTTCCCATGTAGGTTTGATCTATGTATCTCTCTCCTAGTGTCCTCATTGTTGCCTAAGTTCTCTGTGATTGTGATTTGTAGGCTGTTTTTCTTTGCTTCATGTTTAAAAACTACTTATGAGTTAGTACATGTGATAATTGTCTTTCTGTGTCTGGGTTACCTCATCCAAAATGATGTTTGATGCATCAGACATTGCTCTAAGAATCAAGCATCCAGTAGTTTCTTAAAGGAAATCACACAATTATAAGAAGACTTTAAGTAATAAGCCAGGTATTGTGGGGACACCAGAAAATCAGGGTGTTAGGTGAGGAATTGAAAGTGTGATTTTATATGGGGCATTTCAAGTAGAAAATAAAGGGTGGGATCAAAGTGCATAAGCAGAGTGACCAGCAAATCACTCCATGTGTATTTTCCACATGAGCAACAGGAGGGAACCAGAAAACACAAGGAGGCCTACACACAGGGAATGAAGTTGGAAAGGAGGCAGCCCAAACCAAGCATGGGAGAAACTCTGGGACTCATGGAACCATTTTACTGGCAGTTACTTGAGAGAAGCTACTAGACAAGCCCCAGTATGTAGCTGTGATCTCATGAACGTCTCAAGCAAAGAACTCTGTGATTTCAGTGTAGAAATCACGAGAAGGGAAGCGGGAGGCTGGTACTGCCATCTATGAATGAGGACTTTGGAGTTGGCCAAGCTGCAGAAGAATGGAAGGTGTGTGACGGATGATGAATGTAGACTCTGAACGTATGGGGATGGAGGAAGGTGGGATGGGAGTAGAATTCAAGGGCCGCTCTATGCTTATTCATTGCTAAAAGTTTATGTGATATTCGTGAGAGAAATTAGCATTTTATTCCTCAATTACAATGCTTTATTTAACCACAGTGTTATCCACCTCAAGACCTTTCAGCTACTTCAATATAATACAAGGTACTCTTGCCTACTTCACAGCATTTTGGTGGTGCACTTTATGTTGCAGATTATTCTATCAGCTGGTTTTTCCCTTCTACAGTTTTGTACTGAAAAGAGTAAATTCACATGATGAGATTTTGAGCAATGATTGGTGGAAGAGTGAAGTATAAATAATAGCTTGATTAAGATTGTGTTTCCTAGAACCAGACTGCCAGGGTTTAATTATGGGAGCACTATTAAAGATCTCCCATTTTAAGAAAGTTATCCACTGCATTCCCATCTATACTTAAGAAATCATAATATTGCCTGCTTCTAGGGTTATTGAGGGGATTTAATAACTTTATATATAAGAATGCTCTGTGCAATGCTTGGTATTTAATGAATTTTTATTATGTTAATAATTTTATCACCTATTAGTACCATTGATAGTAAGAATAGATATATAGTGATTTGAATAAAAATCAGAAGCTACAGAAGCCCGGAACTTGAATAATCCACAAACTGAACAAACCAAAATGAGCAACTGAATATTAGGTGTGCATAAAAGTAATGATTCATGCTAATTCATGCATTCTATTATTCTTGCATTGTGACTTCCTTTATATTTATTTTCTGTGAGAAGCATAATTATCAATGCATTATAAAAGTATTCCAATTATTATTTGTATTATCCACCTATTTTCCATTATTTGATTTTTTTCCATATTGCAAATTCAGAATCCATAATCTGAATGTATTTTGGCATCTTCAAAATTTTATGTTTTATAGAGGCACTTTGAATTTCACTGAGGATACTAAACTGAATGTGTGTAGTATATGAGCCTAATTGTTCATTAGTTTGAAAACAAATTTTATCATATTTTAAAAAGTTTTAAAAATATCTAAAACAGTTACCAGATATTATTATCTATCAATTTAAATTTTTTCTCATAAAATAATAAAGTTATAAAAATGAGCCCATAAATACCTTTGTTTGAAGTGTAGTAATAGGATTCCAACTGGCTTGACATAAGTAGTCAATAAACATTTGTAGCTTGATTAATGTCTATTTATAAATTTTGTGTGCTAAATGAAGTGAGATAGGAATTCTGAGAATGCTGTACAAATCAAACCAAGCATAAAATAATATAGCTTTTGAAGTCTATTTATGATAAGTGTAAGTGGCCTTTAGTTTGACATTTTGAAGCTGACTTGACAACCTTAGCATCTTCACAGATGTTGGTCCAGTGCCCATTATTTAATGTTCATTGTGATTTCAACCTAAAACTTTGCTTAGAACCTTATGTGTGATAGAGCTCCTATTTCCCTGCTTCTCCTCTTGGTTTTTTGGACTGTTGCAGTGAGACATACCGTTTGTTAACTTTAGTGTCGCCCTGGAATAAATTCTCTAACATCAAGTATGCAATGTGTTTCTGATCTACATCACCAAGGTTAGTGTTTAGAGTAACAATGCACAGTATTACTGCCATAATGCACTCTATGTTCTTAAACTATCATATCAACTTTGATACTTGGATTGAATTCTCTCCTCGATAATGACACTCTGTTCATTCCATCTCCTTTGAAAATATATAGACTATGCAACGTACCTAAATTATTAGAAATAGAAACATAGCAGACATGAGAAAATTTGGGAGTGTGAACCCATGCCAAGATCACTGAAAGTATTACAATTAGTGCTATGACTCTGGTCTTTGGCCTTGGAATTCCCACTATGGAATAACCAAGGCCTTTGCAAAGGAGTTGGTGCAGAGGCCAATTAACAGCAACTGGAGTTGCAGAAATAGCTTTTGAAGAAGGTACCATGGATTTATCTGTCATAAGTCGCACATTGGGTTGACATCTGTTGTAGTCCAGCCTTGATGAAATTTGCACCTTCCAGGGTAGGGGTGTGAGAATTAGAATTATTAAGCAAAAGGAACAGAGATATAACAGAAATAAAAGACAGAAACCCAGAACAGCACTGGAAGGGAAATTCAGTGAATGCTGAACCCACCTGCATTTATTTTTTTATGTTTATATCCTGAACTCCAAAAGGGGAGGAAGGAGGCAACAGACTTCATTAACATAATGTATGTAATAGACCAAGTATCTTGCAGGAAGCTACTCCCTGAAACCTCCTAACCTCCTTTGAAGGAGCAGAAATAGCAAGGTAGAGCAGATCCACCTTTATACTCAAAATACTAATTGACCGCACCCTAGGTCAAGATCTCTTGATTGTAAAGAACAAAAATACTCTCAAACCCTCTGACCTTTAGTCTAGGTGGAACAGGCTCACATCTGTGGGTCCCCATACTTATCAGGTGGTGATGTATAAACAAAGTGTGACCACAGTAATCAGAATGTATAGACAATAGATTCTAGGAAGCAACTGACAAGCATGAAAGTCAGAATGGCTGCCAGATTCTCCGTTTGAAACTGTGGGCGGGAGTGTGAACAGCATGCCCCTCATGGGCAGGAGTGAGAACAGCATGCCCCTCATGGTCAGGAGTGTGAACAGCATGCCCTCATGAGCAGGAGTGTGAACAGCATGCCCCTCATGAGCAGGAGTGTGAACAGCATGCCTCTCATTTGCAGATTCCTCTCCTTATGGTGAGGAAGCTCCAGATTCATCCATCTAAGTTGCAGAGTTCAGGAGTACACTCTGCCTCCAGATTAGCAAATGATTGCCTCTGGCAGCTCTGAGTACCTCAGTCAGCCAGAAGTTGTAACTTCCTTCAAAGATATCAGCTCAGAACGGCTTGCTTCAGTTTCCTGGGGTAAATTTAATCTGGTACCTTCTGTGTTCCCAATAGCAAGCTTTTTTGTAATTCTTTATGGAACCCAATGGAGTTGGCTCTGGAATCAAATCAACCATGTGCTGTCAGACCAGACCTCCAGTTTCCACAATATCTTGCTTGCAGAAATATTTTATTAGCTAGGTGTTGTTCATTTTTTCTTTGGTATTTGACTGACTATGTGAAATAGCTTAAAGAACTAAGGGAGATAGAAGATAATTTCTTCTTTATGGTGCTTTTCTATAATCCTCCTTCGCTTGTACTTAAAGTTTTAGAAACGAATAAATTTCCTCTTCTTGTTTGGATGGAAGATGGATGCGACTGTTACTGTGTTATGTCAATAAAATGTTCAGATAAGATCTGAGAATTTTATTGTCTATTTTTAGTGCCCTTTCATTCTCTGAACATTGGGTTAACAACTTGCTGCTTATTAAACAGATTGTACTTTAAAAAATGTAGGCTACAGAGGCAGGAATATCATACATTTGGTGATAATTAGAAGTGTTCATTTCCTCTCTAAGTACTAGGCATACCACATGGTTTCTATAGCAACCTCTATTCTGTTACATTAAGTGCCTAATGTGAATATCTGAATACGTTTTGGTACTTAAGGAAAACAATTACTCCAAATATTGGGGTGGTATAAGAGTTTATAGCTGCAGATATAAACATATCAGTTTTATGTTAATTCCTGTGTTACCTTTAGAAAGATGTTTTTGATGTTTTCAGGTTCTAAAAATTGTTAATGCATAAAGAGTGAATACATTTTAATGAATTTCTAAATGGCCTACTGAACCAGATTTGCCCAATCCCACAGCTACTTTCTCGTGGTAAATTATGCAAATGTACAAGCTGCCTTAACTCTTCCTGGACACCAGGGTACCATTTGGCAAACTACCCCAGGGAACAAATTCATCCCGGGGCAAGGGGTAGAAAAGAACAAAGACCATTTTACAGAGATTAAGGCAGAGTTGCTTTAATGTACAAAAATGTCCCTGGAAAGTAGAAAGGGGCATTATGTTAATTTTTCTGAAAGTATAAACGTAGAGAGTGTCAGCAGATTATAGGAAGATGTGGCTGACAGCATGCTCTATTGGAGATAGGAATGGCTTTGAAGTCTGAGATCCAAGCAGAAATTCTGTATAAAACCAGGAACCTGAAGCCCTAGCTTACCTTATGTTGCAAATGAAGGGACAGTGAGCATTCTTATTCTCGGCCACACCTTCGTAGGAACAGTGTCAGAGCCAATAGTTACAAGAATTTAGCTAGATTTGTCTTTCCTTTTTATGCCAGGATATCTTAACTTGTCAGCCTTTGAGGACAGTGAACTTCAAAAATGATTGCATGCAAGCCTGTTGGCATAGGTCTGTAATCCCAGCTACAATGGAATCAGGCCTAGAACTAGAACTCACTTTTCAGTCAAGAATCAGCTCAAATGTTTATGAACCTTCCTACTTAATCCTGCCAAGTGCTGGGATTATAGAAATTTCTGACTTTGAAAATCAATATAGATTGAGAACCACACTAAGTAAAAGCTAAGTGGATATGAAAACATTTTTAAAGGGGTGCCATTTTACTTGTAACATCTCCGTCTTTAACAGACGGTAATTAGTGTATTCTCAAGCACATGAAAAATGTAGGGTTTAACCTAGAAAACAAGAAAATCTCAGTGTGACATTTTTGAGTAGAGCTCATCTTTATTCCATTTTGACATCTTGAAAGCATTTTCTCGTGTGGAATGATAGAGATTCTGTGTTCCTATTTGAAGATTTTTAGCAGCAATTTGATTTATTTGTAGTTGTCACTTAGGTATATTGTGTCTATGACAACTGAATTTTCTAAGACAATAAAAGTTAAAGAAAACAGTAAGACAATAATAAAAATTATGAAAACTTCTGAATGGTTTTCTCATAGTATAATTCAAGAAAATATTTTAATAATTATTTTCCTTATAAATGAAGGAATCAGTTATATAAAATGGTAAATGTAATTGCGATTGGGAAACCTACATAAAATTTCATCCTGAAATATTGTGTCAGATTTTTGTTAGGATGTACTCACTGTACAAAGCAATTGGTTTTACTGTACATCAGTTTTAAAGATAAATACCATAAATGGAGGCCAATAGCAATGTTTCATTCTAGTTTTATAGACTGTTTTCAGAAAATTCACCTTCACTAAAATGTTAATCATGTTACTTTGGAATTCTTTATCGGTTGAGACTCGTTAATATTTTTTGGTTTATTGAAAAGGCAGTTTTAACATGCACCTCATTCATTGAAGGCCCCCGTAATTCAGAATTTGAGATAAATATTATCCTGTAATCATTTCATGTTCTCAATAAGACATTGTAAGATTGAAATATTCCTATTTAGAAGGCCAGAAAAATAAACTTGACAAAGCTATAGAATTAATTTATAGATTAGTTGAATTCCAAAATCCATCTCTTAGGCTCTACATAAGAATGCATTGCAGCAGAAAATATATGGACATAAATATTTCCTAAGCCTACTGGGAAAACTGAACTACTTCAACTATATAAATGACACATACATTCCATGTAAAATCATAACCTTTTGCTTAGTAGGACTGAGATTGTCTTTCTCTTCAACGGCAAATCTCTCAGGTGCTAAGTTCTGTCTTCATGCTCTAAAATGATGGGACATAGAGTAAAACAGTTTAAGAGGCCCTCTCTGATATTTTCAAGTCAGAGGTATTTCAGATTTCTTAGTATTCAGATTTTGGGAATGGAATTTCATGCATTGATGTTTCCCCACATCTGAATATTAGCAGTTTCCCAAAAAACTTGTTAGTGGTAATGCTACTCAAAACTTTCAGTTCCCTGAGGAAAATAGAAAGCTAAGTACTCAAATTTTCTATTAGCTATTGTATATGTATCTGAAATCAGCATAGTGTACTCTGTAAATATCCATAATAAATATATGCTGACAAATATGTGTACTGTGGGACAATGGTCTTGTACCCTGTCCCTTGTATTGTTTTAATAAGACACTGATTGACCAGTAGCCAGGCAGGAAGTAGAGGTTGGGCGACCAGGCAGGAAGTAGAGGTGGGGTGACCAAGCAGAAAGTAGAGGCGGGGTGATGAGAACAGGAAAGTTCTGGGAAGAGGAAAGACTCAGTGTGCAGTCATCAGCCAGACACAGAGGAAGCAAGATGAGGATGCCTCATTGATAAATGGTACTATGCCATGTTGTTGACACAGGCAAGAATTATGAGTTAATGTAAGTTATAAGAGTTAATAAGAAGACTGACCAAATAGACCAACCAGCATATAATTAATATAGACCTCTGTGTGTTTCTTAACTTAATGGCTGCAGGACCGGACAGGACAGAAACCTCTGTCAACACATGTGTTAATAAAAAATTTCAGATTGTAATGTTTTAGATTTTGGATTTTCAGATGTGAAAATCTAAGCTTGGATTATCTTGTATTTTTTACATTTCTGTGTGCTAATTATTTTGATATCATACTTGAAAACTCAAACCTCCATAAACAACATAAAATCAGTTATTAGACATAATACAACCATTCTAGCCAAAGAATATTATTTTTTATGATCGCATGTGAATTTTACTACTCTTCATTCAGTATCATTACCTGAGTAGACTATTATTTTGAACATTCTATCAGGCATGTTTAGAAGATAGTATTTAAACATCTGAGTGTTAGCCATCCTCACTTTCATATAGCCTGTGCCATACAGACACAAAGAAAAGTGGCAGACAAGGCTACAGAGCATCCTGGAGCCGTCTAAAAGCCCTTACAAATAAAGGTCCACCCCAAGTATTCCAAATGGGAGCATGGTGCAGAAAGGAATCAAGTAGACAGCTAAAGGATTATCGCTGAAGGAGAGCACCCTGATAAAATGAGATTACAGTGTAAATTCCTGAGTCCTGATTCGAGAGATGAAGTCATCAGAATCATTCTTACATCAGACTCCTTCCCTGAACAGACATGGTTTCCATTCTTCTAGAGTTCTAGGGTATTAAGCTATTCCAGAGGAACAGAAGATGGCACTTGTCACATGTACAGTGCAGAGAAAAGGGTGCCTCTAGGAAGCCAATTACAGACACAGAGTGGAGAAAGCTGGGTAGGGCACATGTGAAGAAACCGTTCATCAGTCAAGGCATAGACATTGGCTTTTCAGAAAACAGAGGAATAAATAGAACTTTGTTAATATTTGGTTTTTAATTTTAATATATTTTATGTGTTGGGGATGTTTGCCTGCATGTTTATCTAAGAAATATGTGCATGTCTGATGCTGTTACACACATACACACACACACAAGGAAAACAATTTTATTGGTCAGTTTTCTAAAATCTGACAAACCTGAAGTAACCAAGCAATTCTACCCTATTGAGTCATCTGAAATTACTTAGCTACTTTTTAACTTACAAAATTTCAGTGTATATGGCTTGATACCCACCTATGTGTAATACCTGTGTGGAGGCCAGAAAAGGGGACTGGAATTACCGAATGTTGTTTGCTCTCCCCAACCTCTGGAAGAGTAAGTCGCCAGTGATCGTTACTTATCAACTGATTGGCCCCTGGTAGCAATACTCTTCATTAAAAACCTGAAATTTTTCCTCTTTCTCCTACATCTCATTTCTACTCTCTGCCTGCAGCTTGTTTGGAGCACAGGTCTACCCTTTGTTTCTTCAAATATTCTTTCCCTTTCACCGTTCTTATAAAAAAAAATAGTGTAGTGTTTCTGCTGGGCCTTGCTTATTTACTTAGCATGACCTATCTATCCTTGTTGTCTCTAGTGGAAGTCAAAATGCCATCTTCAGTAGATTAAATTACAGAGGAAAGATTCAGGTTAATCATACTGTAGTGCACATTGAAGCATCAAAAACAAATATGATGTTATTACAGCATACAAAAATGATCATTTTGAAAAGCAGTGGGTTTATTAATTTATATTGATAAGTTATTTATATTTATATAAAATACCTTGTCATGCACCTTTTGTGTATATAATAAACAAAAGCAGATACACTGAATATGGCCCAGCAAAGGTGAAGCAGATGCTAAAGGATTAAGTTTTACTCTTTTCTGTATCACACAGTAAGATCCTGTTACACACACACATGCACTCACGCACGCACACAGACAGACAGACACACACACACACACACACACACACATACTTGGGAAAGCATAACCATTTTAGAGGTCAATTTTCTAAATTGTACCCTCAAATGTTTTGAGTCATCTGAAATCATCAATATTTAGCTATTTTTTAATCTAAAAAAATGTCAGTTGTATATGGCTTGATACACACCTAAGTGTAACATATCCACCTTGGAAAATTAATTTATGTACAGTTAAAATTATGGCAGTTTAATCTTGACACAGGGACAGTTATAGTCAACGGCAAGTGCAGGAAGGCCCGCTTTTCGTCCCGCCCAGCTCCCACACGGCTAGCTTTACACCCGAAATAACAATACACAAATTGTATTT
>LOEQ01001275.1:13440-24324 GCA_001685075.1 Bramus lutescens
GTTTCTTTATTAACCAGTGGAAGTAACACATAGACAGATGACCCTCCTACATCAGACAGTGGTACCCTGGGCATTTAAAACAAAGACTTAAGTGCCTTAACTGACATGCTGTAAGTTTTATTTATTTGTGAATCAGCTAAAATTACAGATTCTGAAGTTATTCGTCTTCTGAAACTGCGTAACTTTGGCACATTTTCAGTTATTTAAATTATGTAGACATTTCCTTCTTTTAACCTCAGACATTTAAAAACATTCAGGAGCATTGATTTCATGGCCATTTTTCTTTGCCCATGCTCTCATAGAAACATGCGTAAGGACATGTAGCTCTTATGGAAGCATACGTAAGGACTGGTAGCTCTTATAGAAACATCCGTAAGGACATGTAGCTCTTATGGAAACGTATGTAAGGACATGTAGGTCTTGTGTAAGCATACATAAACACTGGTAGATTTTCTGGAAACAAATGTAAGGACAGTAGCTCTTGTGGAAACATACGTAAGAACATGTAGCTCTTATGAAAACATATGTAAGGACATGTAATCAGAATTTAATCCCCACTTTTTTTCAGGAATGTTTCACATCCTATTCTATTTGATTTTCTTAAAAGAAATGAAGTGATTTATTGACATGTTACAGTCAGCTCTATTGTTCTAGTGTGCCCACTCTCATGGGGATAGAACAATGTAATATAGATGTACACTCTTCCTATTGATATTACTGCTCTCCTGTGCTTTACTACCTGAGAAAAATAAAGGCTTCCCACTCAGGAAATTGCTTGATTTAAAAGCATAGCCGTACAATTCCCATAACACATTTGCGAAAGCTGTGGTTTTCTCTATTTTAATTTACAGTGTACATCTCAACTTCCCTGAAAACAGATGAGGAAATTCTATAATACTACATTTTGGACCCTCAAGACCAAGGAAGAGTCTGACAGCAGTTCAAAATAATGACATAACAAAGATAAAAAAATAGATCTTGATTTTTTTTCTTGGATGTTGAAGTATTTATCATTGGCGAATCCGAGATTTTGTGCCTATTTGGACAATCATGTCTATTTGGAAAGACAGGAGTGTTTCTGCTTAGCCTGCTACAAAGCACTGGCTTCAAAGGAATTTCTTTGGGGGGAGTATCAAAGCCAAGAAGCTGCTGGATTTTACCGTCAAACATGGCCTAACACTGAATTGTTCTATAATTCAGCTGTAGTTGGAGACCTGGTCTTTATTATATTTTCATAAATGCAAGCTCAGACACATGCTCAGACACCACTAATTTTACTTAATTAATTGGGCTCGTGGTTGGAGACTCTAAGTCATTTGTGGTGTTGTAAGCCAAAGACATAAAAGACAGTGAACATTGCAGACAAGTAGCTGGATAGCAGTATTTATATCTCACAAATTACAGAGTCTGAAATTCTTTTACTGACTGGTTATTAAATGGATACTTGAATCTGAGCCAATTTGATTATTCAAGTATTTCTGCTTCCTGATTATGAGCTGTAGACCCAGGGAAAGAGATATTCTGAATTTATTATTACCTGTGCCCAGTGGAGCCTTAGCCATCTGTCTTTTTTAATAATTATAGCACTATGAACTTTATTTTCTTTTAGCTGCTATCTAAGGTTTTACATGTGCATGAAAGATATATCTGATGGAGACTTTGGAAGTTTTTTAAAATATAATTTCTGTGGAGCTACCATACATTTTTTCTGTTTGCCTAGCAAATCATATTAGTGACTGGCTGTTCCTGAAGAAATATAGTTCTTTGTATGATTGAAAATCCTCTGATTTTACTGCTCACAGTGTCTTAACTAATCATCATTAATACTTGCTGCAAGTCACAGATGAACTCTGTTCTGATAGACTAGGGCTTTAGAGATCTGCTGTCACCATAACTCACCCCTAAGCCCACCATAAATAATCCTTAAGATCTATGTTTCTTTCAATGTTGTGTTCATCTTGAGTTGTTAAAAATTATATAAGTGTATTGGATTAAACCTTGCTTAAGGCAGTAACTACAGAGAGAACATAGTTGACTGATGAAATGCCCATTTGTGTGATCCACAGATGTTTATGATGTATTCAGATGATCAGTCTAGTAGGCACTGAGGACAATACAAAAAACAAAATATAAAATGAACTTAGGTAATTCATAGACTAATGATATTTACCTTTTTCTATTTCTGTATATGATAGTAATGCCATAATAATTTAGTCAAATGACAAAAGGTACTTCTAATGAGATGTCATACATGATATTATTTTTTGTTCTGTTGGCACACATTTAAAGCTTTAACTATAAACAAAAAGAAATATGTTAACACATCATATTATTTGTGTCTCATTATACTGTTAAGTTCTTGGATTACCTTTGATTCACGAAATACAACTCAACATGACAACAGGAAAAGCTGGCTTTCTCTTGGAATTATAAAACAACAGATTGAAATTCATGTATATCATACCTATTTACAATTGCAGGTTTATATTGTAATCTTACTTAGAAATGATTTTTATAGGTTTTCTATACTGTGACAGAAAGAATGATTTTGCTTATATTATTTTTTTTCTATGTGCTGTATTTTAAATGCCAAAAGATTTTGACCTAAGCCTTCAAAAATGAATGATAATATAATAGTGCTTTTTTTTTCTTTGATAATGATGATCTCTCTTTTTTTGTCAGTAGTTTTATTCACTAAGAAGTTCTTAATATTCTACTTAATTTTCACTGGTGTCTTTCATGAATCATTTAACCAGTATATGCTGAAATAAAGATCATGTTCAAGTATGATAAGAGATACATTTTTGTGTCCAGGAAATGATCATACTATTCTTTCCCCTGCTGTAGTAGGAGGCTGCTTGTTCATTCCCAGCTGCCCAGACTTGAAATTACCACATAGAAACGGTATTAATTAAATCACTGCTTGGCCTATTGGCTCTAGTTTCTTATTGGCTAGCTCTTACATCTTAATTTATCCCATTTCCATTAGTCTGTTTAATGCCACATGGCTGTGGCTTACCAGCAAGGTCTCTGGCTTGTCCCCAACCATGGCTACATGGCAACTCTTGACTCTGCTTTCTTTCTCCCAGCATTCACTTTAGTTTTCCCTGCCTAGCTCTACTCTGCCCTATCACAGGCCAATGCAGATTCTTTATTCATTAACCAATAAAAGCAGCACATATACAGGACTTCCTACATCACCCTGCTGCCTATGTCTTTTATCTTGCCTCATAAAGTGTTGGCTAGTGTCCAAGTTACCTGCTATAGTTACATCATAAATACCTCCTCTGGGTGACTTCTAGGGGTATAAAGGTGAAGTTTATAATTAGGGTTTTCAGAGAATTTTAACTTTCCTTAAATAATTATGATGAGAAATTGAATAGTTTGCTTGTGTATACATGTGCATGTGTTTTGGTATGTGTTGGTACTCATGCACATGAATATACTTGTTTGTGGAATGCAGAGGACAACCTCAAGGGTCTTTCTTCAGGAGCCATTTATCTTGTTCACTCAGACAGGTGCTCTTTGTGACATGGAGCTTCCCAACCTGAATAGGGTGTCTGGTCTCTGAGACCCAACTATGCTTTCTTCTATCTTCCCTGCACTGAGATTACAGTGCTTCATGTCTCTCTCTTATTCATGGATTCTGTGGTTCAACTATGAGTCCTCATGTTTGCAAGGCAAGCATTTTCCTGACCGAGCTATCACCCAAGCATTGTGTATTAAGCTTAATATATTGGAACTATGGTGCATTTCTTTGTTTTTTCATTTGTATTTATTTTATTGAGCTGTACATTTTTCTCTGGTTCCCTCCTTGTCTCTCCCCTCCCCTTCAACCCTCTCCCATTGTCCCCATGCTCCCAACATACTCAGGAGATCTTGTCTTTTTATAGTTCCCATGTAGATTAGATCCATTAATGTCTCTCTTGGGGTCCTCATTGTTGTCTAGGTTTTCTGGGATTGTGATTTGTAGGCTGGCTTTCTTTGCTTTATGTTTAAAAACCACTTATGAGTGAGTACATGTGATAATTGTCTTTCTGAGTCTGAGTTACCTCACTCAATATAATATTTTCTATCTCCATCTATTTTCTGCAAATTTCAAGATATCATTATTTTTCTCTGCTGTATAATACTCCATTGTGTAAATGTACCACATTTTCCTTATCCATTCTTCAGTTGAGGGGTATTTAGGTCATTTCCAGGTTCTGGCTATGACAAACAATGCTGCTATGACTGTTGTTGAGTGCATGTCCTTGTGATATGATTGAGCATCCTTTGGATAAATACCGAAAAGTAGTCATCAGATAAATGCAAATGAAAACAACTCTGAGATTCTATCTTACATCTGTAGGAATGGCCAAGATCAAAAACACTGATGACAACTTATGTTGGAGAGATTGTGAGGTAAAGGAAACACTCCTGCATTGCTGGTGGGAGTGCAACCTGGTACAGCCCCTTTGGATATCTGTATGGCAATTTCTCAGAAAATTATGAAACAACCTTCCTCAAGACCCAAAAATGCCACTTATGCTATACTTTTTAAAATTGTGATAAGAAACAAAATTTATTTACCATTATGGGGATTGTTCCACACTGTCTTCCATGAAGATTGGCATGAATATTAATGGTGAGTATTTGCAGATTGAGAAAACAGCAAACAATACTCAAATAATTGATTCTTAGGAAGATGCATTTCAGCGAGGTCTAGTGGTAAATGTTTGGTATTGTATTCATTGAATTAACCTACTTCATGACTGGAAAAAGAAAGATTAAAATGGAAAAGGTCAACAGAGAGAAGTAAGCCAGTATGGTACTGTCTAACCTTTGACTTGTTTTTATGGTTTATTATGTCTATGACAAAACTTTATGAAGCATTTTTTGCAAAATACATTTTTGTTTCTTGAACAATGGTCATAAGCCTGGAAATGTTTGTGGACATTAATTAAGCATACTGCCTTAATATTTCCATTTGTATTCTTGCTTACTAACACACTACTAATAGATTCATAGAGATAGTCTTGTTGATATCTATGATTAGGCCACTATTATGATCAACAATGAATATACTGATAACGATTGGGATAGCACCAAAGCTTTCTGATTTCAAGGGACTGGATCTAGTTGAATACTGAGGATTACAAATCAGATTTCTCATAGTTTTACCTGATATTCTCTATGTGGGAGAATTCATGCAGGTAATGGCTGGGAAAAGTCATTAAAGTGGTCTCTTAAATATTTAAAGCACATCAGCAGACAAATATGCTGTACATTTTGATATATTTATATGAAAAAGGTTTAAGACTATGCACAATCCCTTTGAGTGAAATTATCTGTAAGACTATTGTGATTTCATTCTGTCTTATCTTATCATTTTCATTTGGCAAACATAATTTTATCAGTTCTTTAGAACATTTGTTCATTAAAACACAAGGGCATTCCCGTCATGTTTATGCTGGCTTTAAAAAATATTGAAGTGATTTTCTACTGCCTTTTCTATGTGAGCCCTTAATCCTTTAAGACTTAAGTTTTTTTCCCATTTTGTTATTGATTCAGGGTGTTACTTCTCAAATATTTTCCCAGGCCTTTTTTTTTATTAGTTCTTGCTGCTGGGATGAATAGTGATAAGATTATTTAGCAAGCATTTGTATTTTTAAGATACCCAAAATCAACACAGAACCTCTTAAAACTTGTCCTTAATTAACCCAGCTCTTCTGTTGTCTTCACCTCCCTGAACCAAATTGCATGCATGGCAATTAGCCATGTGAACACTTTATCAAATGCTTAATGGGCCAGACCTATTATAAATTTCTAGGGCCTAGGAAATGCATTTTTAACTCAGTTAGCATTTATTATTATGTTCTTCTCTACTTTAGTTACATGTGGCAGAGTAAAGTAAGCAAGTGGTACATAGACTGACCGTGGAAAATATGTTTGCCAATGTGTGTAGTAAAGGTGAGGTTGAAGACTTGCGTTTTAAAAGGTTAGAGACCGTAGACTACATGGAGTGGCAGTAGAAGTCCTGAATTTGGACATCTAACTTCAGGAAGAATCTGGTCACCTTTTCTTTGCTCTGTTCTCTAACTTTGCCTCTGCAAAGTCTTGGCACTAGTGGACAAGTAGTAGCTTTCAAAGCAGTGACAGGGACACAGTCGTCACAAATTGAAGAATGCTTTAAGGAAGGCAAAAACAGCAGGTCTTCTACTCCACATTCTGGGATTCACCTCTGGTGTCTTTGGCCGCAAAGGAAGATATTGTTGTTATCTGGAAACTCACCAGCAGTGAAGGTAGAAGCACTCAAACTAGTGTTTAACAAATCATTAGCACTCATTGGCATAAACACCTCCAATTCACAGTGGTAGAATTGTGATTCAGGGAGGTCTAAAGGGCCTGTCCAAAGTCACACTGGAGGGGTTGGTTGAAGTGACATTCATGCCATCTCAGACGAAATCTACAAAGTCACATTGTCTGCTCTCTAGTATTAATTTTTCCCTTATGTTATTGCACCTGTCTTCCCAATATCTAAAATCAATCCCTAGAAAGTCCAAATTCTACTCCTTCACGTATTACAAGCTCAGTTCTTAATACTTGCCCTAAAACAACTCATATGTTATTTGATAAAATAATCATATTGTCTCTTTTAGAGACCAGTAATAGAACTGTACTTCATAGATGTTGAAAATTTATCTTAGAGTGGTTAAATATACTCAGCCCATGGATTCCGGCACAGTAACTTCTTAGTTCAAAATTTCTGTTCTGAGATTTGGTCTTCTTCCTATAATTTTTTTTTAAACTCTTGACAGCAGGCAAACACTACCAGGTTCCTATCATTTTGGCAAGAGACAGTTTAATAATTAAAAGCATATTCATACAAGAATATACAATTAATGTGTACCTAATGCATAAAAAGGTGGTGTTTGTACTCAGTTTGAATGTTTCAGGATCATTCCAGAGGTCCCCTGAGATGTGTACCAAAATTGTCTTAATTATATAACTAAAGGCACCAGTTTGTATGTTGTCCCAGGATTATAGTCTATAAATGATAAAGCTAAGCCTGTAAGCTTTCTAGTAAGGGTAAGTTCAATTAATTTATCATTTTATGTATTTAAGAACCTTCGATAAGCATTAATGAATGATTATCTTGAGGCTACAAATTTCAAAGTCAGAGTTCTGCACTATTTTCCTTTTTGTTTTCAGATGCAATGAAAGTGTGAAAAGTGACAAATCAATCATAAGACAAGCTAGTGTACCAAAAAATATTTAGTCTGAAAAACAGAGGAGCAAAATACCTATAATAAATACACCCAATTTCATACACCTTGGCAGCTGATGTAAAAGATTTAGCCAAATATGTAAGAAAAAATACCCAAGCACTAGTAAAAATAAATGCATTATCCATCTTTGATACGGGTGATATGTGTGAAATTATGGATTGCATCCATAGAAATGCCAGACTGTCTGAAAAAAGTAGTAAACTCCATTATCAAACAGTATTTGTCTATGTACAAATAAAGTAGTAAGTATGAGCTGAAAAATGAGAACAGCACTAGGTGTGTCTGTGTTTCTTTTGTAAAAGAGTTACAAATCTTACACAGGAAATTTACAAAACAGAGTTATAGCTCATGATCTATGAAAGACTGGTTGCAGAATCACCCATGGATACCCAAATGCATGGATGCTTACACTCCTTCTGTAGGATAATAACAGTTTATAATCAATCTATCTATAATCTGTCATCTATCTATCTATCTATCTATCTATCTATCTATCTATCTATCTATACATACATCTATACATCCATCTATCATCGATCCTGTAATAGCCATTACAATACAAATGTGATATGCATAGTTAGTATATTATATTAATGATACTTTAAACTGTCTAATATTTGTACATGTTCAGCACATATAGAAGTTTTTCCAAATATTTAATCCATAATTGGTTGAGGTGCTGGATGTGGAGCCTATTGGTTTGAAATGCAAGGATTATTTATAACTTTTCAAATGTCTTCAATATAGATATTAATGGTATTCTGTGACTGAAGAATTGCAGTCACATTTCCAGATGTTAACAGTTAGAATGTTGTCAGCTTGTAGTTATTAGAAACCTGTGCCTACTAGTAATCACATTTAAGTCTTCATCACTCTGTGTGTGTGTGTGTGTATGTGTATGTAAGTTAAGTCACATGCTGTTTAGCTTTGTGAGTAAACTCATCTCTAACATGGATGCTCTCTTAAATTTGTCCATGTACTGTATTCTAGTTTTGCTAGTTTAGCCAGTCTTTGTGTAGCTATACAGGTGTGTATGTGTGTGTGTGTGTGTATGTGTGTGTGTATGTGTGTGTGATAATATATTGCTACATGTAGCTTTAGTTTGTATTTTATAATGAGTAATGATATTAAGGATGATTTTATGTGTTAGCTATTTATATACTAACTTTAAAGAAATGTCTGTGCAGATGCCTTATCACTTATCCATTGGTTGATTTTCATGCAGAGACCAGACATATTGTGGATATGTGGCTTACATGTAGGTACCTTATTTTACTACCCATTTTCTCTTTTCACTTTGGGAACAGTGTTGAAGAACCTCACCACTTTTTTCTTCAGACCGTTGTTTGGTATCACACCATACCGTACAATACACTAGAGATGTTTGTTTTATTTCTACTCACAATTTTCTAGATAGTTCATAGTTTTGGTTAATATATTCAGATATATGATTTATTTTAGTTTATTTTTGCAATTCAAAGATACCCAATCATCTCCAGATTGTTTATTAAGAGGGAGTTGAGTTCCCTGTTGCATGGCTTAATCACTGATTAATGGGAGGCCATATTTCTAGATGGCATCATGCTCTATTGGACAGTGAGTGTTTATTTGCCCAGATTCATGAAAATAGGACATGTCTTGGCTATTGTAGCTGTATATTCACTTATAAAATGTTTTAATTTTGATTTCCTCTTTTAAAATTATTTACATTGTTCTATAATTTTTGCCATTCCATATAAAATCTAGGGTTAGCGTGCAAAGTTTTACAATAGTGTTAGCTGGGGTTTAATGGAGATTCTGTTGTTGGGCATGCTGGCGAGGATCGCCATCCTAACAATATTGAATATTCCATCTCAACATATGGATTACATTATTTTAGTTGTGCTTTGATTTCCTTCAACAATATTTTAGAGTTTTTAATTTATAGGTCGTGAACATCTATTAAATATATTTCTAATTAATTGTATTCATTTCATGCTGCCACATTATTTTTAATGACTCTTTTCACCCATAATGCAAATAACTATAATTGGTTTTTATATTAATCTTGGATTTTTGCATCTTAATACTTTCATTAGGTCAATTAAATTCATTAAAGAGCCACTTGGATATAAACATCCCATCTCTGAATGTTTCCCACAGACAGACTCTATGTTGTTAGTAATTTATTGCAGATATTTGTTGAGTGTACAGATTACACAACAGACGATAGCATATGTTTTTATAGTATTATGCTAATCTAACTATGATGAATAATTTATAAAAAATAAACTATATATACATTTTTGATGATTATGTTTGTGCATTTCCTTGTAGCTAAAATTACTAATTTTAATGCTTTAACACTATTCCTGAAAGACATTGGAGATGTGGAGAAAAAAAGAGAACCTACAGTCTAGTAATAGAATGGATTTGTGTTACCTAAGAGACCTTTGCAGGTAAAATGTCCCTGTTGCCCCAATAATGAGTATTTAAAGTGAATGCTTTATCAATACTGTGTTAGCAAATATAGCTCTTAGTGTTGATTTCATTACAGAGAACTCTTTGCATTATATCATACTTGCTGCATAATTTGCAGCCATAATACTCTATTTCATTTTCATTTAAGTGCTGTAAATTATATTCTTTAAAAATACATTAAACTTAAATCTTTTTAATCATTTTAAGTGTCTTGTAAACTAACTTTCTAAGCTAATTTTATTCATTTTATGCTTTAGTAGATTTATTGGGATATTTTTAACTATATAAAATACAAACTTTTTTCCACAGAATTGGCTTGTGCAATGATCAATGATAAATGTATTGTGTTCTGATTACTTAAGATATATGTCAGTACACACCTCATTCTAGCTCAATGGCAGGTTCATGAAGTTTTCAGTTTGTCATTTATGAAACAGAATCAATTTGTAAAGGCACAAATAAAAATTATTATACAACACAAACATGCAAAATAGAGTCAATATACCAAGACTTTTAAAATTTGGCTGTGGATTATGCTAGCTTTCTTTAACTATATGAGATAATCCCATTGTATATATATATATATATATGTATGTGAATATACATACATACATATACATATATGTATGTGTGTGCATAGCTTGATTCAACAATGCCTAACATACAATAAGCAATTAATGTATTTTATCTTTCATTTTGAAATATTGTTAAAACACTTTAGTGCAACATTTCTCAGAGTTTAGGGCATATAAACCATTGTGTAGATATAACCCTTGAGTTTCATGTAGAGTTTGATAAGAATAAACACAATAAATACAAATTTATCAAATTTGAAAAAACGCCATGTAATTCAGACTTTAGCTCATGTCACACTGGTAAAACACGTACTTAGGTGAATGTGCAATGATGGTTGAACTAATCAATTTTAGCAGTGTATGAACTCAAACTTCCTTTAAACACTCATTAAAATTATCTCCCTTAACACAATTCAGAATAATATTCTACAGTGCTCTTGTACATATTACTTCTTGTGATGTCCAGTGAAAGTATTCATAACATACTTAACATTTATTCCTTTACTTGCAAGCACTCAAAATTTTGACACATTGATGTAGGAGGGTCATCTGTCTATGTGTTACTTTCATTGGTTAAT
>LOEQ01001275.1:31279-47357 GCA_001685075.1 Bramus lutescens
TTTGTGGGAGCCTAGTCTGTTTGGATGCTCACCTTCCCAGACCTGGATGGAGGGAGGAGGACCTTGGACTTCCCACAGGGCACGGAACTCTTACTGCTCTTTGGACTGGAGAATGTGGAGGGGGAGGGGGGAAGGGAAATGGGAGGAGGGGAGGAAGTGGAAATTTTTAATAAAAGAAAAAAAATCTTATGGTCACCTTTTCACTTTCCTTCCTATCCACAATTTTGTTTCTATCTCAGTATTGTCCCTGTGTTGGTGAGATTACCTAGTGTGAATTTTTAACATTAGGATCTTGAGTCTAATAACTGTGAGAATTCTCACACTTAAGCTCTCTCCAATATTACTGTCAGCAGTAAGAAATATGGTCTTTGAAACTACCTAGATTCATTCCTTTGTCTTCATGTTCATTTGGTCCAGAATTCAGACCAATAAAAGAATCTATTTATCCATTTGACGAAAATTTGTCTTCTAGCATGTTTGAAAAGTGGACAACAATGAAGGGAAAAGTGTCTCTGCTCGTGTGTGAATGGAACCATGAGAGAGGGTAAGAGGGGAGACATGGACCCAGGTGTACAGAGTACTGGGAGAAATGTTCAGAAGTAGATTAGACTCCGAGGAGAGGCCAGCGTGAACATTTAGAAAGGAAACTTGTTGACATTTATTGTTAGTAGAGACAATATATTAACCTGCCTTTTCTGTTATGTCCTATTAAAATTGATCATGAATATTAAATTGGATATTTTATGGAAGATTAGGGCTGGGTATTCTTTGTTAGACTTATTGTCATAAAAGCAAATATTTTTCTTGACTTTTCCTAGTCTTTTTTAATGCATCTGAGTCTATCTAGTACTTCTTTTTCTTACAGTTAGAAATTAAAGAATAGTTTAATCAGTCCCTTAACATATATACACACAATTGTGTGTATTTATGTACATATGTATATTACATTACATACATATATATTACATTTTGGAATTATTTTGGTCTAGAGCAGTGGTTTTCTAAATACATTATCTCTGTAAGCAACAAAATCAAACCTCTGCTTTGAACAAGTCTTTAGTAACCCTGCCTTGGTTGCTATATGGTGAAAAGCAGACATAAAGTAGCAATTGTTTATGTTATTATTTTCAAATGTATTAAATGCATTGTCAAATGTATTAAATCTTATATAAGTGACAATTCTAAGCAAGTCCCTGTGTTATGTTAGCTCATGGGCAAAGAGTCTGCCAATATTGTAGATACTGTTTTCAGTAAGATGGGGACTTACTTTACTGCAGAAAAGGCTAGTTTCAAAACTGCTCAAAAGAGAATCTCACCTGTATTGAAATCTGCATGTGAGGAACATTTACAGTGAATGTGAACTCAGAACAGGGTAATGTGTTAAATGTTCCACTTTTTTCTTCTTCAGTAGGTTTCTGAGACAAGGCATTCTGCAAAGTAGATTCCCCCCTTTTCTTCCTTGCCTGATTTCCAAAAGTAAGATTTAATAATTTGACTATATGGTTTGAATGTCGATACCTATACAAACCTTTGTAATTTACAGCCATGCCAAGATGGCGGTCTTCTCAGTTTGACCTACTGTCCTACAGAAGTAATGGATTGTGTGTGTGTGTGTGTGTGTGAAGGCCAAAGTTGGGCAGCTGAGCCCCGAGATCCTGTTCCTGACCTTTCAGTACTGTTATTACAGGTATCCAACACTTTCACATGGGTTCTGGGGATATCATACTTGATCTTCCTGCTTGCAAAGCAAGCATGTTACTGATTGAGCAATCTCCTCTGCCCCCAATTTCTATCTTTACAAAATATTCTTACTTGTACTTCTACACTTATGGTATGAGACATGATGCTTTGATGTATGTATACATTGTCAAGTGGGTCATTCAAGACATTTATCATGTATATTATACTATGAAATGTTTGTGGTAAGAACATTTAAAATCTTTTCTTCTTAGCATTATTTAAATAAGGAAAATATTATGATATAATGTGGTAACCATACCATGCACTCTGTCTTTAAATGATTACTCTTGACTAACTGAAATTCTGTGTTCTGTGACCAATAACTATCTCTCTTGCTTCTCTAGTCCAACCTCAGGATCCTTTCAACATTTCTGTGAGTTTAACTTTTTAAAATTGATTTTGCATATAAGTGAGCTCATGTGATGTTTTTCTTTCCCTCTATACACATTCCAAATAATATAATGTCCTCCAAGTTTATCTGTATTATTGCCAATAACACTACATCTTTATTTTTCTAAAGGCTGGTTGCAATTCCTTGTGTGAATGTGTCACAAATTCTGTGTGTCCATTCATGTACCAATGGCTTGTTAGTTTGATTCCACACATTCACTATAGTGAATGCTGTCTCCATGAATATTAAGTACCAATACCTACTGAAGTTCTTAGTATAATTCTGTTAGGCATATATCTAACTCTGGGGTCATGTGCCAGGTCTGTTGTTAATGTAAGATTCTGCGTACTATTTTTCATGATGGAATCCATTGATTTACAATCCTATAGCAGTGTACAGGTGTTCCTCTTTTCCCACCCCCTCAAAACATTAGGTTTTAGCCATTGAAACAACTGTCTCATGAAAACTCACTGTGTTTTTATCTGTGTGCTTTGTGATGAGTTAAACTGATAATTTTTTCAAAGACACATTAGATATTTAACAGTTAATTTTTAATTGAGTTATTTGTTTCTTACCATTGAATTCACACTCAGGTCTAATTTATTTGTTCTTTTTATTTGTTTACTTTGAGAAAGGGGTGAGGCATAGATACACAGTGAGGGAAATAAAATTCATCTTGATATATGTGCATAATGTGGCTAAATTAATTTGTCAACACTTGGATATTCATCTTTCTAAACACCATTAGTAAAAAATACCATTTCCCCTATTGTGTGCTCTTAACATGTTTGCTAGAAGTTAACTGACTATAGATATGTAATACATTTCTGCCTTCTATATTCTGTTACATTTAACTATATGTCTGTTTCTATATAAATAGCATCTAAAACCAACACTTTTATGTATAGAAACGTCATTTCTTTCTCATATGCTCCATCTGCTGACTGATGCTTCCACTGACATTGTCTCATGGTTAGTAATTCAGATTGCTTCTCTTCGTTTGTTCAACGTTTTAGATGGCAGATTATTCAGCCATCTTTAATAGACTATTAACACATGTATGCACTGTGTGATTTATTTATTTTGTTTGTTTCTTATCTTCTTTTAGTTTTCATGACCCATTACCAAGACTCTTTCAATGCATACGTTGAAATTTCCTTAATAATTTGGATCTATACTAAGCATGAGAGGATGTAAGAAAGATTTTTAAAATCAGTTCATTGTCCATTTAAAAGTTCATTAAAAATTATTGTTTTGAGCATTTCCTAACTACTCTGTAAGATCTGTCCTAATAGTTTAATAGTTTTTATTATGAATAATGGGTTATGAATAGAATAATTTAAATACAACAGATATATTTTTTCTTTTATACTCTTGCCATTTTGAATGATTGAGAACATTGTGAAACTGTATAAAATGTTTCCTGAAGACCCAAAACTGTCCCTTGTTACAAGGAATGAGCTTCTTCTTGGTTCCCAGCTGCCCAGCTAGCTTAGACCCAAAATAATCACACAGAAACTGTATTAATTAAACCACTGCTTGGCCCATTAGCTCTAGCTTCTTATTGGCTAACTCTTATATTAATTTTACCCATTTGAATTAACCTGTGTATTGCCATGTGGCAGTGGCTTACTGGCAATGTTTCAGCATGTCTGACTCTGGCAGTGGCTTCATGGCATCTCTGACTCTGCCTCCTCCTCCCAGCATTCAGTCCAGCATTCCCCACCTACCTAAGTTCTGCCCTATCAATAGAACAAGACATTTTCATTATTTATTAACCAATACAAGCAACACATAGAAAGAAGACCTCCACACCAGTTCCTAGCCAACATATTGAAGGATTTTTGGTGTTGTTACTATAGAGAAATGTTTTAGCTTTTATATTGGGTGATAATAGGAGAGGGATTGATGGATGTAGCACCTACATTTAGAATTCCTTTTCCATTAAAACCTGATTTCCAAAGTCTGAGACTGACCATCCAGAGCTATAGTGATTGTTTAATGAATATTTCACATTGAATTCAGACTTGCCAACCATTGATTCTGTAACGCTATCTATGTTTTATATGTACAATATCTGAAATTTAACACATCTTTGTGTAAAAATGTTCTAAGTGTCCAAATCATTTTAGGAACTCATGACAGCACCAAGTGCTACTAATTCCTGTGCATCCTTCTACTTAATTATAGTCCCAGCTATAATAAGGATACTGAGGATAGATGTCTGGGAGTATCTTGCACAGACTGCTCATGATGAATGAGGCTTTAGTCTTTCTGACATCATAATTCAAATCATTAATGCACATTAATTTTTTGTCTTCTGATTTCAAGTATTTTATGTCTCTTTAACAATTTTCTCATAAAAGTTGTGCTGAATTTATCAAATCACAGTTCTTCCACATGAAGTTGTTTGGGTAAGGAGGTAGGAAAGATCTTGGAGAAGTTAGGAAAGGGGAAATAATATAATGGAAATATATTATATGAAAACAATTTAAAAATAATCTTTAAAAATTCACATAGTAATAATCAAATGCAGTTTTATGAGAAAAAATATATAAACAAAGCAAAACTAAGGCAGTGTACATATCCATGATGTAATGTTGCCTCTCGATGGGGTCTCTCTTCCATGATGATAATTACATCTCCAGTGGCTGCCATTAATTTCCATGTATCTTCAATTACTGCAGTCTCTAATTTCTTTCAACTGTGAGCATACCCATGCTTCAGTCTCATTGTGAATCTCATTTTTTCTACTTCCATTTATAATATATATCTTAGGTCAGTCTGATTTCTCTTCTTTCTACAATTGCATTCTTGAGTATGTGAGCAGTTCATGTGTAGTGTTCTCTTTTAGTTTTTTAACTGGAAATAAATTAGCAACAAACAAAGGGTAGTATATTGATTATTTTATTGTTGTAGATACCATGCTTGTTTTTTATTATTTTCTTCAATATTTGAACTATTTGGAAGAGAGGGGTTGAGATAGAGGAAGTAACAGAAGACAGAGAGGGAAAGACATAAGTATGAGAAGAAACATCTGGAAGAAAGCTATGCTTGAGCTGATCTTCATCTTGGAGGCCCTGAGTATATGTTTTACACTTCCATCTCCAAGTTCATTCCCCACTGCATTCTTAAAATATATTAATTAAATTCCTAATGATGTGGACAATCTTGACTTTTAGAATGGATCCAGGAAATGCTTAGAGATAAGAAAGGTCTTAATTAAGCAAGCATATATTTACCAGGGTTTTAATGTACTTTTGAGTTGCTCAATAACAGACCACATTTATTATGAAAATCAGAAACAAACATATGGATCATTCTAGCTCATTAAAGGGAACGTCTAGATTGCAGACTTCATCAAGGGTCAATATGAACTCAGGTTCTGTAAGTTACGTCTACTGAAGGCTATGTACCAAGATTTTGCAGATTATAAGTTTCTTGAGGATAAAGGCATATTCTGATGTATCTTTCACCTTACTGATTGATTATAAACAATGTTTAAATGCATGTTTCATATGGATTCTAAACATTTTGTTGGAGTGCTCCTTTGAAATATTCATGTAAACAGTCTTTTATACTGAGATTATATTTTTCATCATGTATTCATATGGATAAACTAAGCACACTATCAATGTTAATTATATAAATATCTGTTTTCTCCATATTTTTACTTATATCCAGTGGAGTGTATCATAGCTAATTGAAGCCTGCTGACATCCATTTAATTTCCAAATGTTTCAACTCAACTTTAATGAATGGGAGAATTTTAAACTATTAAACATTATTTTAGAATTTTTTATCTCCAGTTTGCTTCTCTCGTGCAAACATAATAAGCAATAGACATTAATATAAAAACATAATCCAATAATAAGTATAACCTATGTGTGGGGTTACATGCCTTTGCTACCAGCACTGGAGAGAATGAGGAAGTGGATACTAAGATCCAAACCATCTTGGGCTAAAAGGAAACACTATCTCAAAATGGAAAACAGGAATAAATTTAATGAGTTTATATTTGCTATTGTTACCACAAGATTCATTTCTAACATATTTCTTGATGGGATTAAGAAGTAGTGAGAACAGCAAGTGATTGCGGATGTAGAGGTTTGAGAAAAGCTGTCCTTGCACCCACGGAATAGATTATGCTCAGTTGTGTTTGCATTTATTGTGCCTGTACTATTTTTTTCTAAATTTCTTAATGACTGTTTTATCGTTGGGTTTTTGTTCTCTCTAGGTTTAGTCATCATTAGGATAAGACCCTTGTCACTTTTATTGACTTTTTCATCTTCAAGGGCTAGGAGGATAATAGTAGATGCAAAAGAAGTATTTGTCCAGTCTGTTATGACTAAGCAATCAGTGTGTGAAGGAGACAACATTAGAGTTAAGGGGAATATGACAGGACAATTTGAGCATGACAAAATCTAGTGATCAAATCAAGCACAGTTGGAGTGAGAGGTAAGTTATTCCAATTGCATTGGGTAATGGAAATATCTTTAGTAATTTCAGAGAAATTGCATTACAACAGACTGCAAAGAAGCTAAACCATGGGGTATTAGAGACTGGTGAGCAGTGAAGAAGGAAAGGCAGTGAAAAGAAACAGAATTCTAGTGAATGGGGAATGCTTTGGAGGGCAACTTTAGAAGATTAGGCTGAAGTACTTTTAAGCAGCTCACTATGTGAGCAGTGAAAGGAGCTCCCAGGACTACTAAGCCAACTAACACATAAAACCTGAATTATGAAGCATCAGATTTATGTATTTTGTAAAGAAGCTTAGTTGAAGCCAGGGTAACAGAAAGTGAAAACCAGGGACAGTCCATGATTTAGAATTAATGGGAGTAAAGGGAAAAAGAGCACTATTAGAGACTTCATCAGTAGCCAGAATACAGGAGATCTCAATGAATTGAAATGATAGGGATGAACGTTAATAAGCCTAGGAAGATAAAATTTCCCTGTTGCAACTACTACATGTTTTGCAAAAACAAAATATGCTTTTCTAGTGTCATGAACATCTGATGCCATGAGATGATAAGCAAAACCTTCAGAAAACCTGATAATATTCCTTGTTCACATAGAAGTAATGATGACATCACTAAATGAATCAAGATCAACTCATGCAAATTTCCATTTTAGAACCTTGTAAGGTCTCTTGAAAACACCCTTGTCTTTTGCTGCCATAAGTTATCTGATCAGAGATGTAAAATGAATACAAGGAAGCTCAAGTTTATCTCAGCAGTTGCTTTATGCTGAGTATTTGAGAAAGGTGTGTTAAGATGTCTATGAACTTGGAGCTTTTGATGGAGGAGCAGAAGATGGTTACCATAGCAACTGATGCAACATACAATACTTAGACGTTTTCTCTAAGAGCTGACTGTAGAAATAATATCCTAGTTTTCAGATGTAGTAAAGTGGGGGGGAGGGTAGAAAAGGTAAAGGAAGAAAAATAACAAGGATCTCATTCAAGTTAGGATTTCCTATAGAGGCAGCAGAACTTGCCAAAGAGGAAGTTCATTTTTAGTTATCTTTATTTAAGATTATAATTAGACATTTAAATAATTAATTAAATAGGAATTCACTACTCTAAGAAATGTTCATATTCATTGCTTTTATAATTTAATGATATTGAATGGTGTGTGTGTGTGTGTGTGTGTGTGTCTCTCTCTCTCTCTCTCTCTCTGAGAGAGAGAGAGAGAGAGAGCACATGCATGGCACAGCAAGACGGTGGATGTCAGAGAACAACTTTGAATTTCAATCTGTGCCTTCTGCCTTGTTCGACCCCTTTTTTGTTGCTCTCTGCTGTATGTGTTAGACTAACAGGCTCCCAAGCTTCTGCACATTGTCCTGTCGGCATTTTCCATCTTCCTAAGGTAGGAGCATTAGGGATGGTGGACTTACAGCCTCATCCCACCACAGTACCAAGCTTTGCCTCAGTTCATGGGATTTTAACTCAAAATCTCATGCTTAGAAAACATGGACTTTATCCCTGGAGCCATACCTTCAGCCTAAAACTAGATATTTTAATATTCTAATAGTCATACTATTGCATGACTAACGATTATGGATTAGAATGCTCAGCATTGACCGGAGCTTCCAGTCTCCAAGGGGGATTATCATAGAAGAAATAAATATGACTAAATGGTGTTTCATTTATCTTCTATTCTTATCCCAAACTATTGGATGATCACATACAGAACTTATTCTAATTCTCATCCCTAGAAGTTATTATTTACCTATAGTACTTTATCTAGAGGTGGGAGCTTATGAGATTTCAGTGTTAGCATGTCTTCTGATACTATCATTTCTCAGGTCTTGTTTAGGCACCCACATATTTGAGTTATCATGAAAATAGCTTCCCTGACATTTCTAGGAAACACAGTCTCGCAGCAGATTTCCCGGTCTTCTGGTCTTTAACGTCCTTCTACTCCCATTTCTCTGATGCTCCTGGAGCCATAGGTACAAGAGCTGTGTTGTAGATGTATCCACTGGCGCTGGGCTCACCAGGAGCAGCTGATTTCTCAATTATGACCACTTGGGGTTTCCTGTAAAAGCCTTCATTTTCTGCAAAGAGAAGCTTCTTTTAATTGGGGAGAGCTCCACATATCTGTGGTTATAAAGACAAGGTTTAGAGTACAGTTAGGAATTAAGCAGGTCTAATAAAGTGGTAGTAGTAAGCTGTCCTCTAAGATCCATGACCTCACTAACCATGGGCAATTAGCTAAGTTTCTGGTACTAGGCATGATTTCCCTCCTTCTGAGAAGACCCTAACTCCAACTATAGAGCTGTTTGTTATTACCATGTGAAACAAAGAGGGGAATTGTGAAAACAAGGAGAGGGGCCTTCATTAGGTAGTATGGAGGGAGGAAAACACAACACTAAGGATATTTGGCAAAGCCTTGAAGAATTACTATTTTAGATGTATCTAAATTATATATAATACATGTAAGTGTCTGCCTGTGTATCTAGCTCGCTCTTAAATGAAATTATGTACTTTGGATGGTAATACTCCCCTTAAGAGTCATGTGCTAAGCATGGGAAATCTCCATTTGTGTAGTTCAAGTGATTCCTCACAAAATAGGCCATTGCTGTTGCATTTGGTTGCCTCTCAGACATTGAGAGTAAGTCCCTATTAAAGAATACATCACACACTTGGACATAGGACTTGGAACATTAGAGCTGGATTTAATCTGAAAGCCTCCTTCCTGTAGCCGACTTTTGTGGTATCAAAAGATGCTGTGCAAGCTACCAAGGGAGGGAAGCAATCAATAGTCCCATCCAGATGTGATGTCTATGAACAACGACAATGACCAGCAAGAAAGATCTGCCTAAAGGCGGTGACACTCATATCTTGGCAATAAGCACAATTTCATAGAAAAATCTATTATTTAGAAAGGGGAATGTTTATTATTATAAACACAGGCACTAAAATTCAGTAAGTCCTTTAAAATGTTTTATTCCTTAAAAATCCCATTTCAAAATATGTTTTAAATTCTGAAAGATTATATCATTTTTGCTGTCGAAGACATTCTTGTTTCATGTTTTCTGTGCAAAGTGCAATATGGCAGCATGGGAACACATTTGTTCAGGGTCACAACTGTTCCAGTTGCAACTGGACTTTATAATAGGACAAGAGATATGGCACCTTACTTTCTATAACATCGGATTTGTGTTCTATTAAAGTGGGGATTCTCTTTATTTTAAATATGAATGGTTGTGTATAATTAAATGAAAATGTGATGTCTATACTAATATAAACTCAAAATTGCTTCTTTTCTCTCTCTCCCTCATATAAAATGGATTTAAAATGGTTGATTTTCAGTGTTAGCTATTTAATTAATTCATGTCTCAGTAATTCAAATTACTAAAATTAAAATTGAAATTTTAAGTAACATCTCAAGACTCACAATAAATTTGTTTTGAATCGGTTCCTTATAATTTAATTATATCCATTTTTATAGAAAGTTTTCAGTTAAAAAGCAATCTAACTAAATTATCTTTATACTCAGGAATATTAAAAGGAAGAAATATTCTGGATGAAACAATTTCAAAAAGATATTATAGCATATCTGTCCTACTGATAGGTAAGGAAGAAATAAAATTTCTAGCATATAAGTCAGATAGATCTATTAGTCATTTTTCTCAGCAGTTAAATATCAAATAGTACATGATTTGAGTGACAGTCAACCAAGCCATAGTCAAAGAAAATACGAATTACTAAGGTCAGCCTCATTAAAATAACATAGAAGGTTGGTTCATGTCATATAAGAACTAAATTAAAACATTCATGATTCGATATTCACCGGAAAAAAATCCTTCCTACCACATCTGTAAGAAAATTTAGGCATTACAGCATCACTTTTTAATGAAAATATCAGGGGAAATTAAATAGCTAGAAATCCAAGGATTGGGTATAAGTTGGCAAGGTATATGAGAATGGATTTGGTCCCCTGTTTTTGAGTCCACTGTTCAATTGTCTTGGGTTATGACTTCAGAAATCAGTTGGTGAATGACACTTGTTTCTGGTAGCATCTACTTGGATTTGAAAGTAAAATGTTTCTCACAGGCTTATTTGTTTGCTCACTTGGTCCATAACAGATGGCACTGTTTTGGCACACTTTAGAATCTTCAGGAGTTAGAACCAATATGAAGGAAGTTGTAAACTTGCGAAACGGGCTGGAAACTTGTAGGTCATTCTATTTATTCCAGAAGCTCTCTGTTTTCCAATCCCTGGACTTGTGACAAGGCCCTGCCACTATAGGAGGAGCTCAGCCACCATGCCTTCCCTACAATGATGGATTACAGTCCCTTGAACCATGGATAAAATTGCAGGTTTCTTCCCTTAAGTTGCTTCCATTAATTATTTTGTCAAAGGAATTGGAGGGAAATACAGAATTCCTGATTTCTGAATATTCTATTTGAACCTGCATCTGTAATAGTTAGATATCCGATGGTGATGGTGACTGAGGGTCTGTCATGTCATGTAGGGATGGCTGAAAATGACTACATAAAAATGTATAGATGGCTGTTTAAGACACCATTGATAGACTTAAAGAGATCATTCTTTAAAACAATATTCTGTCTTATAATTTTAATTAAAATTTGTGTTAAGTACTGTCTTTAATTTGTTTGCATATATGGTTCTAGGATATTTTTCACATACCAGGTTCTTTACAAAATTTATTTATAATTGCATGTATTTTCTTATTCTCTTAAAGGAGGAGTTGTAGCTGCTCATTTAATGGACTGCCAGTTCCTGAATAATAGCACAGAGACTTTTTATTAATTATGAAAGCTTGGTCTCAGCTTAGGCTTGTTTACAACTAGCTCTTAAAACTTAAATTAACCTGTTTATATTAATCTATGTTCTACCATATGGCTCATTTCCTCTCCTCAGTACCATATGTCTGATACTCCATGGCTTGCTGGTGAATCTACCATGCCTCTCATTCTTTTCCAGAGTTCCTATCTTTCCTTGGAAGTTCTGCCTATCCTCTCTTGCCTACCTATTGGCCATTAAGATCTTTATTAAACCAATCAGAGGTGTCTTAGGTAGGTGAGTTTAAACAGACACATTTTTATACAATGTACACAAAGATTATTCCAACAAAAGATGAATTTTTATTTGTTTAGTAATTTATTATCATTCTCTCAATTTTCTTGTCTTTGAGCCCTGGCCAACCATTACCATTTTGAAAGAGAAACAGACCAAGGCTCAAACAATTCAAGTCAAATGAACTGCTGTACTATTTAGGAGCCCTTTATTGTTGAGTAACTCTGTTCCTTTCTAAGTGTTAGTGGGTCAATAAATTATATGCAAATATCTCCAGCCCTTATAGCATTGCTTATAATAGCAAGGATATGACTAAGTTGTCTGAGTTCTCTATTGAGCATGTGTACCATATACCTTGAATGTCTACCAATCTACTACCTATAGGGTCTCCTATTTGTTATACCACACATCTGAATTAATAGTTGATCTAAATAACTGCTAATGAATAGACTAAAGCAATTGGTTTAAATTTTAAAAAAAGTTTAAAAAGACTATTTTATAGGTACACTTTGTCTAAGTTACTTTTTTCTATTGCACATGAGAAGAATGTGAAAAGGGAATGTTTTAAAACAAGAACATGAGTTTTCTTTTACTAAAATATTAGGAAAGGCAAGAATCACAGAAACTATAAGTGTGATAGGAATACAAAGTCTAAGCATATAGATTTAGAATGGAATAGCAGATAGATATGACCTAATTAGGGACCTATCATAGTCTCCTATGAGGGAGTTCTGCTTCAATTAAAATATGAACAATAGGAAATAATCAGATAATATGGTTTAGAAAATGTAAGCATTCCTGATAGACATCCTTGATATAGAAGCATGTATGGAGGCCTTCTATGTGTCATAAAGGAAACTGAAGTACCCAGAATACAGAGAATAGAGTATGGAGAATGAACCCTGCAGAATCCTGAGATGTGATGCCATGTGTGATGTGGGAAATCCTTCTGTATATATGCTGCTTTTATTGGTTAATTAAAAAAATCTGTTTCAGGCAATGACTTAGCAGAGTAAAGCTAGGTGGGAAATCTGAACAGAGATGCAGAGAGAAAGTGTAGGCAGAGTCTGGGAGATGATGAAGGAGAAAGATACCAAAACATTATTGGTAAGCCACAGCCTCATGGTGATACATAAACTAATAGAAATGGGATCATTTAAGATGTAAGAGCTAACTAGGATTACGCCTAAGCCATTGGTCAAAAAGTGTTGTAATTCATGTAGTTTCTGTGTGATTATTCAGGGCTGAGTGGGCTGGGAAACAAAAGTGCAATCTCCATTTCTCCATTCACAAATGTGATATCTAGGTCTCTGTAGCTTAAAGCATGTATCTCCACATCAGTGTCTCTGCCTCACAGCTCAGCAACAGGCCATTGCAATATTTTGTAGTTCCTTTTATCTAGCGACTATTAAACCCAGAGATCATTCTCACCGGAAACATAATCCAGCATCAGCTGAGGGCTCATTTCGTGAGACTCCATATATGTCCATAACAGAATCTTTTCTAGGTTGAAAGAAGTTCCCTTTTGGCAACTTGTTACTATATTAGCTTCTTCTTATTGATTAGGGACACTTGAAGCTTCCCCAGTTACCTTTATATATTACTTTAAAATTGTCTTGGAGATAAGCAATTTGTTCCCCTGTTATTCTGATATGAGGTAACACCTGTCCAAACCTAACAGGCCTTGGGAAAGGTGCCAAGTTCATAGACTTCTTGTCCTGGTGGCTTTTATTAAAAAAATGGTTTGATCATTCATTCACTCTGAAACTTCTGTACATTCTCAAAAACTTACTCTCTATTAGTTTCTAGACTGAAAAGCTCAGTACAGTTTTTTGTGTGTATCCTTTAATGTCTGCAAATTAGCATGCATAGAAGAGAACATTCCTCTGTTTATAATATTTATCTAATCTTGCATCAATGCTCAAGGAGAGTGGGGAGGATGTTTTCTTCCTTTTCCCCAAATTCTGTACCTTGCAGTCTCCAACAGTTTTGCTATTGCTTCGTGATGCCCAGGTTTATCTCTTACATCAAGCAACAAACACTACCCATGATCTCCATTTGTATATAGTTCCAAGTTTATTCTATAATCCTGAAATTTGCAATAGAATTTAGGAATTGAATGCTATGTTAATTGCATTTCTAGTTACTGTGACCCAATACGTAGCTGGCAAAAGATTTCTTTTAGCTCATGAAGAAGAGACATATTGGCTATGACTCCTGCCTAAGAGTGTAAACTTGAGACTCCTCACACAGTTACTGAAGAATGTCAGCAGACAGGGGAACTTGAGCAGGAACCAGGGTCAGTCAATAATTCATGAACTCATCATTACTGACCTTCTTTCACCAGCCAAGTCTACATCTTTAAGTTTCTATGACCTCCCCAAACACCACACCACCTTTGGCTATCAAGTGTTCAAATGTATAAGCCGGTGGGGGCCCTTCCATATTCAGTCTATAACAGATGTTATGGCCATGCTGTCTGTTCCCATGGAAGCTTATGCAAGAGCTGCTCTCTTCCTTTGAAACAGCAAGTTGTCTTATGCGCTGTCTGGGATGAACAAGATTAATCTGAACCATGTGAAGACATTTGAAAGCTTACCGCAAAGCTATTCTTTCTTATTTAATTGCATTATCTTTTCAGAATTTCATACTGAAGTATTGCATTTACAGGATTTTCACCCCTCCTCTACCTACCAGCTCCTCACATGTTTCCCTTGGCCCTTTGTCAAATCTATCACACACACACACACACACACACACACACACACACACCTGCAAGCAAAAAAAGCACACTGGAGAAGGCAGGAGACTTTTGAAACCTCAGCCTCACCCACAGTTACACACTTCCTAATCCTTCTCAAATGGTTCTACTAACTGAGAACCAAGTAGTCAAATGCTTAGAGACTTATGGGGGACATCATAGAATTTAAATTACTGCTAACATACATACATACACACACTGAGATAGAAATATAGCACACATATATACTATATACCTACCTACATTACTACATACATGCATACAAACCTACTGAATTCTTTTAGCATTGCTCATATGTACATGTGTTTAGGGGCTGATCACTTGAGTCTGGATAATCTGTCATGGATCATGGATAAATCTGACTATCCTTTCTGCAACCATTGATTTACCATACCTCTTTATCCAGTGATAGGATCCTATAAAATTTTCCCCATCAGAATTTTGTAGTTGGAAGTATTCATGTCCAAGGTTTTTACCTCAGTAATGATTATAAAGGGTCCTTATATTGAAGCTACATTTGCCATGTCATTGGCTATTGGCATCCCTGTCTTTAGGGATGATGCTCAGTCATTCTAAGAAGTAGGTAATGAAAGTATCATAGAAAGGCCACCTCTTAAATCTTAACTAGTCCAACCACTGTGAGATGCAGGCATCCTCATAATGTTCCCAATGGACCTTGGAAGAGTCCCTCTTTTTTATATGGTCTGGTCTTGTGATAAGCTTTGAATCAATAGAATATAGCAAAAGTCAGGATATGACCCTTCTGTGAGTATTTTAATAACATTGTAACTTCGATCTTGATAGCAGAGATGCTCCCCTGCTGGTTTTGATGAAACAGCTGCTGGTTGGCGAGACTTACGTGGTGAAGAACTACAGGCTGCCTCTAGCTAACAGCCAGGGAAAACATACAGTTTAAAAAAGTTTGTATGAAATTTAATTTTGCCAACAGCTTTACAGTTTTGGGAAATGGATTTCTCCCAAAGTGAGCCTTTAAATGAGATGTCAGTCCTGTCCATTAGTCTCATTGTAGCGTCAACAGAACAGGAAATCAGAAGCAAAAGGTTCAGGTCACCTGCTGTTGACCTCCTTTCCTTACAAGGCATAGGTGTACTATTTTCAGTTTAACATTCTAATCAAACATATAGAACTGGACTATCAAATGAGGGAAATTTAGCAGGGATTCAAGCTGCACAGCTGTATCTATCCTAACGATAACATCTCCCTATATATTAGTTGCTGCTCTCTAAGGCGTGCGACCTCCCCATTTCTGTATGCATGTTTGCCCTGCACGTATATACACACTGGGTGACCCTTCCTGGGATGACCTCTTCAGACAGCCCTCACAGCCCTATGCTGGGGTGGAAACGAGGCCTGCAATGAGAATGAATGGTTTTGATGCAGCTCCTGCTCCCTACACAGTAGGGATGCTGAAGAGTGGTTCTCCGTGTTTTCATGTCCACTCATGAAAATGTTCCATGGAAGAGATCAGCGTGTGGAGAAGAAATAAAACCTTGATGGCCATCCTTGTTGCGATTTTTTTCAGATACTGATTGTCACAAAATACTCTTAAGCAGATTCATACGGCTTGTCTGTGAGTCTTTGGGGCCTGAATTCCGTGTCCAGAGGGAGGCTGCAGCGC
>LOEQ01001275.1:55782-69880 GCA_001685075.1 Bramus lutescens
AGAGAGAGAGAGAGAGAGAGAGAGAGAAGGGGGGTGTGGGAGCATATGAATACACAGGAGCAGGTGCTGTCCGTGTGTCTGCATGTGGAGAGCAGAATTCAATATCAGGTGTCTCCTTTGCTTGCTCTCCATGTTTATTTTTGAGACGGAGTCTCTCGCCAAACCCGGAGCTAGACTGGCTAGCCCATAATCCCTAGAGATCTTTCTGTGACCACCTCCCCAGTGCTAAGATGAAAGGCTTACAATGTTGCACAGGATTTTTGATGTAAGTTTCATGGGATTGATTTCTATTCATCACGATCACTCAGCAAGCATGTTTCTGTCCAAGCCATCTCCCTGACACAAATGTAACGACTTCTGAATTTTCTCACCTCTTTGCTGAATGACCACTTTCCCAATGTTGATTTTGCATTCCCAACAAGGAGTATGGCACCAACATCATGTAGATACCAATTCAACAGACATTTAATGGACAAATGTCTCCTTCCACATAGATTTCTAAACTGTCCTTTAAACAAGTTCTGTTTGCTGCACTTACTGAGGGCCAAACCAAACACAGCATACTTAATTACATGACACAATCATGGTGAATTATTAGCAGAATCAGAAATTCTTTTAGTATGACCAGAATTTGAACTTCTGCAGGGACAAATGCCAGCCTGCATTACTTTCAAAAGTTACAGTGTGAGTTTGTGTCTTAGTTTCATTTTAATAGTCTGTGGTTATTCATTAGACCCAAACAGAACTTAAAATGCAGCAATGGATTATTACAAATTAGACTATGCATTGTTTCAAATATCCTCATGTAGTCCAAACATAGCACGCTTAAATGATCAGATGACTTCACTCTATACCACTCAACAGCCTATCATCAACAATATCCTTTGATGGGGCTGTTATGAAATGAGATTAGAAATCCTAAAACTTAGATTTATCTCATAGTTCTAAAATTATTCAGATTTACCAGACTCGGTTCTCTTTACCTGTTTGATGCTGGTGGCAAATAATTAACATCTTGTGTGCCCTGAAACTTATTGGCACAGCAGATTAAAGGCAGCATCAGACAAATGAGTCAAATTTGAGTCTGCCAGTGTCTTCTGTGATGTTAGAACTCGACTGTCTTCTTTTGTACCAAGTCTCTCATGTGGAAAATGGAAGTTAGTATGATTTATAATCCCTCCCCCATAGATGCAAGCAGAAATTACTTTAGAGAACTTGATAGATCATACTACTATTGCTCAGTGGTTAATTTAATAAATGTGTTATTATATAACTTCTAGAGAACAGAGTCCTAGAAGAGTGTGTTCGACATGTGTAGAATCGGGAATTTGTTTTTTGCTTCTGCATTCTTGAAGTTTTATGGATAATGGCATTTGAAAAAAAGGCCTGGCATTTCACATCACTTCTAGTTCTAGACATACATAGTTTTTTTTTCTCTCTCTCTGTTCTAGCTCCTGGCAACAGATTAAACATGCTTATCTAATTTGCTTGTTAAACCTGTCTTTGAATTATTTTGTCTGCTTCCTTTAAACAAAGTTTATAAAACACTATTTCTAAGAATTTTGTGTTATTGTTTGTTGGTCAGATCTTCTGTATGATAATATTTATTGATTCCATTTCAAATCAGAGACCTTGTAAAACAAGCAGTCTTCAAGGCCTGTGTCTTTTCCTTATTTCTCATAAGTAACTTTGGTGGTGTCCAATCTTGGCAGCAGATCTTTGAGTCTCTTCTGCTTAAGGCTTTGGTCCTGCCTTTCCTGCCTGTGCATTGCTAGCCCTGTGGGAAATTCTCAGGACCTCTGTGTTACTCTTGTGATTTTTCTGATCTTGACCTTAGGGGGAACTGTCTAAATAAAAAGACGACTGGTTCAATTTTCCGTCCCAATCCTTCAACTTTTGAACTCCGAGAGAAGAAGCGAGACTTGACTTGACCACGAAATTATCTTTTAAGGAACAAAGGAAGTTCCAAGTAGGATCTGACTTTCTTCTTGCTGTGAAGTGTGGTGTCTAGGGCAGTGGAAGGGCAGACTCTGCTGGTGGCCTGCCAGTCCTGCTTCTTCAGATGCCAGAGAAGGCTAGACAGGAAGTCAGTGAGACAGAGGGCTTCCCAGAGAGGGAACATCTACAGACCAGAAATGTCTGCATGAAATCATCATTGCTCTGCGTCTACTGGTAACTCATTTGACTGTCCCAATGGGAGAGAAACTGACTTTTGAAGTTCTTTGCTACTCTTTTTTCTTCCAGGGGTGTGATACAGTCATACGGGTGTGCATATCATAATTACCACATGTATTAGTCAGGGTTTTCTAGAGAAACAACGTATAGGGGATTTTATCAGAAACATTTACAAATTGTAATCAGCGAATCCAGCATTGACGGCTTATGAAAAAAAAGTCCAAGGATACAGTAGTTTCTCAGTCTACAGGGATGAATGGCTCATCTGGTCTTCAATATTCTCTGGAATCCCAAAGAAACTGTCTCTACTACCAGTAAAAAAATGGACTTGCTAACCAGAGCAAGAGCAAGCAGGCAAAGAGAGTAAGCTTCCGTCTTACATACCCTTTATTAGGCTGTCAGCAAAATTGTGGCCCTGATTAAAGATGGATTTTCTCACCTAAAAAGAATGGGATTCAAGGTATATCTTCCCATTTTCAATGATATGAGTAAGAAAAACTCCCTCACAGATGTGCCCAGGCATTTGGGCTTTACTTAATTCTGTTTAGTATTTAGTTAATGCTATTTCAGTAAATTCAAGCTGAGAATCAGGAACAGCTTTCACACGCCCACCTCTTGCCAAGAGCTACACCCTATATATGTAGCTACTTGACAGGTCACACCTGATGGATATAGTTCTTCTATCACCGCTTGAAGTAAGGTCTATAAAATATTAATTTACCAAGGATGCTACTTTTAGAAGTAAAGTCCCTTTCCCAATGTCTTTTCTATATCCCAAAGCGTAGTAGTCACATACAGGCTTGGAAACCTAAATTTTGCTGACTCACAATATTAGTTACATCCCGTCATATCCTTTCTTCTGCAGTGTGCCATTTTACCTAGAGTGAGAGCATCATCATAGCCATCATCATCTTGTGTAATATTTGCTTATATTATGAGGACATTGAGTATTTATAAAATTATAACTTCAGTGTATTACACGTCGGTGTAGCTTCATCCTAGGAGTGGGGTGTCCAGAGCTATATGAATGTGAGCCCACTTTGAATATTTTGAAGGAAAAGAATAATTTTGCTTAACTTCTAACATATAGAAGCTATATTTCCAATGTGTAGAGTCTGTAACTGTAGTGTTGCACCCCTTAAGGTTTCACATTTTTGGGATGAGATTCAAATGATTTTAGTCATTAGGGTCTTTCCCCACCATGTAAACACAGAGATAATTGAGACTTTTTTTTTTTATTCAGAAAGAGTTTAAATTAAATATTGTGATATTTATGTGGTTTTTAAATTTGATCTTCTAGAAATAGTATTGGATTTTCTGAAGGGTAGTGAGATTTTTCTTAACACCTATTTGATATAGTGCACTTATCTAATCTAGACTACGAACTGACTTACAAGAATAACAACCTTAATAAAAACTTTAATTTTACTGATATGAACTTGAATTTTCCTGAACACCTACGGTGGTGACATCAAATCACAGGTGCTTAACTATGTAACTAGAATGACTTTCTGTTGTCAGTTTTCAGAGACAAAGCAAGAGGAGATTCATGTGTACTAAGATTATGCAAGGATATGGATATGACATGATATGAAGCTACAGCCGATTCAGTCAAATTTAGATACTAAGCTCATATGTGATTATTACACTTTGTGGTAACTGACATTGGGAAAGGAACTTTACTTCTAAAATTAGCATCCTTGGTAAATTAATATTTCCATAGCTCTTACTTCTCCTCCTATACTACATTATAGGGGCATTTCCATATAGGAAGTACATTGTATACATAGCATAAAATGTTGATTAAAATAAACAGAATTTTTTGTAAGAGTATTTTTGCTAACAAAAAGAATGGATGAGAAATGTTTTTTTTCTTCCAGAAATTCAAAATGTCATGAGGAGGAAATTATTGATAATAAGTGATATAAGTATACTGTATGCAACTTGTATACACACAATCACCAATTCTCTGTGCTTCTATGGTTTTTCTAAAGTTTAAGCTGGTCTCAATAAGACATATTATTTCTTTATATTCTTATTTTACACATATCTTTCGTTGTAAATTTTCCATGTTTACCAACTGCAAATGTAGAAGAGACATTATTTCTCCGACTTCCTTGTCATAATAACAACTCAAATTGTCAACAATCTGAATTCACAGTTCTCTTGGTTGAGAATCCTGAGTGATAATCTCAATCATAGACTAATCTGTCTAATTGCAATCTGACCTATGCCACTTAATCTTGTTTAACACTTCTAATCCTCAACTTTCTTATCTAGGAAAAAAAGTGATGCAAATCCCACCATACCAGGTTTTCATGAATATTAAACTAGCTGTGCATGAAGTGTACTCCATCTGGAAAGCACATTAGACATCTCGTGTTAGCAACACAAATCCTCTAAGGCCAGGCTGTTAGCAACTACCTGTTATCTTTATTGTAGGAGGGGAACATAGTAAGAAAGAAAACACTGTTTTCCCAGCTTATTACAAAGGAAACATCTGTCTCTACGTAGGTGCTGTGCATGCCTGTGTGCAGAAGGAAGTGCTGAGGTCTTCATTCATTGCGCTTGGTTTTAGAAGTGTCATAAAAATACTTAACAAAGCCTATCATTTTGACAAAATTTGCAGAGTACACTACAGTTTCATGGACTGTATGCATGTCACTGGATCATATTAGATCATTAGATCCTTTTCTCCTTTGCCTGGCTGAGACTTTGTGCATTCAAGAGTTTCCCACTGCCCCTCCTTTTATACTTTCTAAGCAACATCAGTGTGCAGGCCCTCCATATTGATAGTATTATCAGGAGGATAAGCCAACTACAGTTTATGGTTCCTTAAGTTAGGATATATACTGCTATGCTATGCTTTTTTTAAACACTGTTCCAAATATATGTAAATAGAATTTAAGTAAAAAACAGTTTCCTTTTATTTATATTTTGAGAGACTTTATTCAAAGATTGGCTGACTCTATTACTCTGTGCCCTAGGTAGACTATCGTTGGTATGGAACGGGATAAAGCAGAGTAGTCACGTGATGTCTGGGGATGATAGTAGAGTAATGGGAATGAGCTATACCAAGGTATACTCTTCCAAGACATACCACCATTCATCCACTTTTTCCAACTGAGTTCAGCCTCTCATAAGTCCAGCATTCCCCAATATTTTATTCAAAATTTGAATCCATCAGTCAATGAATTGATTTAATTAGAAAACTCCAACCACAACCCATGATCCAGTTGCCTCTGAACAGACACAGAAGTGTGCTTTAAATGAATTCCTAGGTGTCTCTCAATCTGTTCCTGTTTCCAGATCCTCACTAACTATCACATGTAGGCTAAGTATGTTAAATATATTTTTGGCTACTTTAAGTATTTCGGGAAATACAACTGTCATAAATTAAGGAGCATCTATATGTGTATTATGTCATTTATGATACATTCTGTTTTATTTTGATTTTTGAGTCTTTGTTTCTTGCTGTATAGGCTTGCCAATATTTTTCATCTGTTCAAAAATCTCCAAAGTACATTCAAATTTTGTTGTTAGGATGTTTTCTTATTTCTTCATACCCCTTGCTTGATTGCATTGCTATTCACATAAATGAAAAACAATGATTATTTCTCCCAATTGTTGGGGGTGAGAGAAGTGTGCTGGAGAAAGGTCTTGCTATGCAGCTCAGGCTGCACTCAATTCTGTCATTCTCCTGTTTCATCACCTGAGAGCTGGGATTGCAGACGCGCGCTATCACTCCCAGCTTGAAGTTTGATACTGTTTCAATGCTCAGTACTCCACAGATGGATGGGCAGTCAGGACTTCTTTGGTCCACTTTATTTCAGAAAGGATCTCACTAGCCTGTCCTCCTGTTTGTCTCTAGTACTGAGAATGCCAGTGAGTGCCATGAGGCTTGGCTCTCTCTTGATCTGTGTGGACTGCATCTGTGTAGAATACATCTTCACTTATTAGTATGAGGAAGGCTTCTGTGAGTCTCTCAAATTTTTTTCCATAGACATATCTTCCCTAGCTAAATAAATGCAAATTCTCAATGATAAGGATTAGCTGGTTTCCATTTTCAGCAAACTAGTCTCTGGGTGATTCTAGTGCCTGCCTGAAGTACTGCATTTTTTTTTCTCAAGCTTCCTGAAGCTGCCTTCTCTATTACTAGCTGTCTCTTCTCTATTACTGCAGGCTCCAGAGTGTAGTCCCATCACTGAGTTATAGGAGGTAAGCTTCCTATACTATAGCTAGCTGCCTTCTCTATTACTAGCTGTGTTTTCTCTATTACTGCAGGCCCCAGAGAGATGTCCCATCACTAAGCTATAGGAGGTAAGATAATACTTATCCATGTTGGATGCAAATTCCATGCTTTTCCCTTCCCAGGAAGAAGCTGGAAGTTTTCTTCTAGTTACTCTTTGCTGAGTAAAGAGAGAGATAACAGCCAACACATTTCCTCCCTGGTTCACTTAATTGGTTTCAGCTTCACTATGGTGGAAGCCTCATAACTGTTTTCTGGATTTCTCACAAAGGGAACTGGTCCATGTAAGCTCCTCACCCATTCTCAGAGATGTAGCAATTTCCTCTGCAGAATTTTTTCTGAAGAAACTCAAAGTCATTCATGACCATTGTCTAATTGTGGGGGATAACATATATTTATGTCTTCTTAAAGTTCACTGTCTGTGAACTAAGGAAAGGTGTCCCCTACAGGCTCTTCTTATCCCAGAGAGGTACCAGTACCCAGACTTTGAAAGCATTGCACTGATTCGGCTTTTCCTTTGGTGAGAAACACGGAGCCAGCATCTCGAGGAACTGTGACAACAAAGTCCATCATCAGCACACATGTGCTTTGTGAGTTTACAATGCTGAAATCCTGACTCAATTTTCTGCCGGACAAAGCTTTTCATTGAAGCAGAGCAACAATGAAGCCAGCAGACAACTCATCAACACGAGGCTCATTCTCCTTTATTCTTTTGTTTGAGTGTGGGAGTGGGCTTCTTCAGACAAGGGAAAACATGAGGAGTTCAGCTGCGTTTGGTCCAGACTGTGAACCGACTATGACTAACATATGTTGTTTGATAGGAATTGTAAATACCCTTTGTTAAGGAAAAAAAAGTAAAAGATCACGTCTCCTTGTAATAAATCCACTTGTAATTTTCCAGAACAGCATAGGCTAATGTGATTGTTAAAGCATCAGGTAATGCAAGAATGCTGGCTAAGTGCTGTACAAACATCACACCAATAATCATGTTAGTGGTAGCGTTAATAGCAATCTAACTATGAAACAGTTTTACAAAGGCAGTATTCAAATTACATATACGTTGTGGGGTTGTGGGAAAAAAAGAAAATTATTCTGCTCAAGTCTGAAGGAAATTATGTTAAATAATGTTATTATATGGGTCGTTGACTGTGTTAGGCCCCTTTGAAGAAAGTCCAGGCTGTTTTCTTGGTTTGTTTATATAGGGAAATGGTTTCAATAAAGGAGTGATCTGGAGTGTTCTTGAATTAGGCCAAATATTTATAGGATGGCATCGCTGATAGAAATTTCCTCTTGTTCCTTGGAAATGATGTTGGGGAATAGTAATTTTCTGAGAAAAAAAAACTTACGCATTAAAGTTAGCTCTCTGAATTTGAAAGTGATGATACTGCTGTCTTTTTGTATTTGCTGTACATCCTTGGCACAAGCTTCAGTGGGATCAGGTGCAGGTGAGTATTGTGGTCTTTCCGTTCAGCCCTTAAGTATTTCCTCCTCTGTGCTGAGTTCGTTCAAATACAATCATAATCTTTCCACATAGGGAGGGGCCACCAAGATGTCATACTCTTCAACAGATATTTGTTTACCTACTACATGCCACACACAGGATAGAGTGGCCAAATCCAGATGTGAGAGCAGGCTCACCGCTGGCCTCCGGGAGATGGTGCGCTGTGTTAAATATCTTTTTTTCCCTTCTAGTGCTCCATCTAGTTTTCCATTACTTAGCCCTGCCTCTTGCTGAAGTAACAATCAATAAACAAAACCATATGCCCAGATGACCTTTCAGTTCTGTGTAGCCATGCCAACTACATGTTACACTGAATGCTATTGAAAAACACAAGAGAAATTGACTTGTGAAGGGCTTGAACTGAAATGTTGCTTTCGGAAGGCTGGCAGGCTATCGAGGCCAACAGAGCTGAACAGATGTTTACAAGGCTGTCCTGTGTGCCCAACACTCTGGTACCTATTAAGAAGTCAATGATAAACAAAATAGACATGACTTCTGCCCACTCATACAAATAAATTTCAAATTAAGACAGATGCTGTGGGAAAGCTAGAGCGTTCCGGCCGACACGTCGTCTCCCTGCAGGAAATCCAGGTGCAAAGCCAAATGGTAATTTTTTGGTTGGTTAATGATCGTGGAAGTATAGAAAAGGCACATTTGTTAGGCTTTGGCGCTGCTGTGACCCAGTGCTAGACCTGGCAATTGCAAGCGGAAAAGATTCATCTGGGTTCTCAGTTTCAGCGGATTAGCTTTTTATGGGCACAGAGCACAACGTAGCAGTTTAAATCATGGTAGAGAGGAAGCAGAAAGAACAGCAACAGGCCAGGTGGTAGTGGTGCATGCCTTTAATCCCAGTATTCAGGAGACAGAGGCAGGCTGATCTCTGTGAGTTCGAAGTCGGTCTGATCCACAGAGTGAATTCTAGGACAGCCAGGGTCATACAGAGAAACCTTATAATGTAAAACCAAAACAACAAATAAATTAAAAAAAAAGAGAAAGGATACAGGAAGAGGCGAGGGCAGAATTTAGCTCTCATGTCAAACCCCTCTGTGACCTACTTCCTCCAGTGAAGGCACAGTCCCTACATTTTGTCAACTCTCAGTAGCGGCAGTATGCAATGAATCCATCAACTTGTTGATCTATGCATTAGACCCAAGCCTGCAGGATTAGGTCGTCTCTGGAAATGTCACCGTAGACCCATCCAGAGGTGTGTGTCCTCACCCAGGTGCTTCTTAATCCAAACAAGTTGCCAGTCAATATGACAGTCATATGTAATTTTTGCATTGGAAGAGTTGGTGCCCCTTTTGTGTCTCCTCACACTTTTACTACAGGTCCCTGGCAGTCCTGACCACTGGCACAGAAATTTCTACAAAGAGAAACCATGGTTTACTCTCAGCTTCATGTCTACCTCGGGCAACTTATGCAGTAAGTATTCTAACTGTAGTTAAAGGCCATTCTCATGCTGAAGTCCCAAATGTTGGGCCTTTCTACACATGCTGTGTTAACTGATGAATACGTGTTCGCAATCGTTTATTCTTTGAACACAAAAGTGCACGTGAATCTTTGTCTTTTATGTTTCTCTATTTGCCTCGCAAAGTATCACTTCTCTTTTTCCACTAAATAGATGTAACACTTCTCACCTTTTTTCCCCAGAAAGACCAAATACGTTAATTAAAAACCTTGTTGTACACGTAAAATGTCAGGAAGCATTAGATATCACAGATATTAAATTCAGTACTCTCAATATAATGAGGGAAGGTGGTGTGTGTTTCTCTCAGTATTTAATTTTTTAGATAATCCGGGCAGTCTCATACAATGTAATGCTTTCAAAACATCGAGAAAACTGTGTCTGCAGGTAAATTAACTTAGAGATGTTAAATTTTGGAAGGTAATATAATTTGAATTATGGGATATGCTTATATTATAAGTCCATGACTGGGAAGGTTGATTTAAAATACGTTTAAGCTGTTTACAGGTTAACTAAAAGAAAAACTTCAAATTTTGCATGGGGTTTGCTAATAAATGTTACAGCAATACATGAACTGGCCACAAGACGGCGATAGAGGCAAACAAAAGCAATGAACGTGTTTGCAGGAGTCTGTGTGAGTGATTTGCCCTTTTTGTTACGTTTTGTTTTGTTTTCTGTTTGCTCTTGATGACCCCCTCTTTGTGTGGATATATATCACTGAGATCTGATCATGTGCAGAAACAAAAACAAAAATTTATTTTCCATTCACCAGGAAATGACTAGAGATGACTTGAACTATTTATATGTGTGTATGTACAGTTGGGGTAGGGCTTGTGCGGTGAGATTCACATTTGTGTTACTTTTATAAGCGAAGGCTGCGTATACTGCTATTTCATATATTAACCTTTATGTATAGATTTACACTCTTTTAGTAGGAGAGGGGAGAATGCTGCGTGGCCGTGTGAATACCTTTTACAATCTTTAAAGTGAATATCCAAGGTTAAAGAGTGTTCTCTTACAAATTTTAAGAATTAAATAGCAAAAAGTGGTACTAACGGTGGCCCCATGGGTTATAGGCTTGCTCGGAAAGCATACGGGTCTGAGTTTTGATCCAAGCACCCGCTTAGAAGGCAGGTATGGGTTATTGTACCTTTACCTTCAGGGAAAGTGGGACAGAAGGGTATCTGGGGTTTTCTGGCTGCGAACCTTGCACAAGGTTCAGTGAGAGACTCCATCTTACAAGTGACGGTAGAAAGTGATAGACCCACACACACAATGCCCTTCTGTGCAAGTACAGGCATGCCCTCCTGCACACATATGTCCATCTGCCACATACAAACTTTAATGTGTATAAATGAACTGTTAATACATGTTTTTCCCTTTGATTGTTTTATCCCCTTTCTTCCTCATTTAGAAAATACAACATGATCCCTAGGTCCCCAAATCAAATGCTTATTTTTATTTTTAATTATTGCTAAAACAGGATTTAAAGGTGAACACTTTCCTTTCTATATTTCATTATAAAAAGCCACCACCCTATAGGTCCTTTATAGGTTTTTTTTTAGTGCTATTACTGAAGCTGACCAAATGTATTAAGTGCTTTAGCTAAAAAATACAAAATTTGACATATTTTGTAATTAATACATGTTCATCAAAGGTCGTTGTGAGCCACATGGTCTCTTTTGATTTTATTTATTTACTTCAACTACTAAAGAGAAATATATCCGTCTTAACAAAATACTGTAGTTTCTGCTGAGAAGCAAAGCTGTAAACATAAAATATGGTCTTTATAGAACTCTTGCCTGTGCATCTATACAGACTTTGGAAAGGAGAATACATGAAAACTCTCCCACACTGATGCTGCCTCTCGTGCTGTTTGCCTTTTGTTGTTCTAACAAGCTGCTACAACATGAAATCTTTAGAAAGCAAAGTACTTTATTACCATTCTGAAGATCTGAAGTCTTAAACAGGTCATGATAGAATACAGTTTCCCTGTTTATATATCCTGGAAACTGTATGTTCCCGTCTAGTATCATAGTACGGACATTTGCTGAGGAGGATCATTTTGCGGCCTCATACATGTTTTCTAGACGTGTTCAAAGTTGGGACATTATTTCTGTGCACTCGTTTGTTCTTAGTAATTGTCACCCATGGTTGTACTTTGTGTTTTCTCATGTCAACAACTACCTGCTAATCTAGCCTCCATCTTCCTCTCTGAGATGAGTTATGTCACTGAGCCCTGTGGTCCCTGATCACGTAGACAGGCTAGCTAACTCCTGAGATCACCTTCCTTAATCATCTAACCCTTTTCCCCAGGGATAAGGTGACAGATATGCACCATCATGCCTGATGGTTTACCTATATGCTTGATATCCTAGCTCAGCTCCTCATGTGTGTGTGGTAAGTAATCTTAATACTTATGGTTACAAGGACTCTTAGAGGAAGAGGAGCATCTATGGTCATTGGAAGATGAAGTTCAGGTTTGGTTATGTGCTGTGTTAGAATATCGTTGAGTTGTCAACATGGAGAATCCATTGCTTAGCTTCATAGTATATTAGAGGTCTGAGCATCTGGACCAACAGGTGTTTGGTCTGCAATAAACTTTACATAAAGCATCCAGAAGAGTGAAGTCAAGAAAGAAAGTAAAAAATTTGTTATTGTTTTGACTATTAACAGTTATTGAATTTGTTTTATATAAATATTTGGTTACTTTGGGCATCACATATCATAAAAATATATAATTGAGGTTAAACACACTTTATTGTTAGAATAAAACTTAGCTGACATAGGCTGATAGAATAGGAAAGATCATCTAGAAACAACTCAGGAAAGGACAAGAGGAATGACAATGTACATTGGTCATCCTCTTCTGAGTCACACTGAACTGACCATAGAGGAAGGTTTGTAATGAACTTTATCATAACTAGAAGAACTAATATTGTTTATTCATGACATATTGATCTAGCACTTACTATGGAGTATTATATCATTTTTATAGTTACAAAGTCAACAAGTCTGTGAGATAATTATTCCCATTGTCTGCCTTTCATACCTGAGGCAACGGAGGCTTTGAAAAGATCTGTTCATCTAAGTTACACTTAGGATGCAAGTCCAAGCAATCTGGATTGAATGGCAGGCATCTGTTATCACAAGAATTCTAGCTTTACTCTTTTAGGGGATATCACTTCTCCCCTATCCATTCCAGTAAATTCTTTCAGTCTTCTCCAGCCCATGTACTATGAGGGTAGGAAGAAAACAGAATTCGTTTATATTTAAAAATTTAGAAGAAGGATATAAAAGTTCATTATGCCAATGGAGCTCATGAGAGAAGCACTTTAAATGGCTGGTGTCTGTTCTGTGGACACACTCAGGGTTAGTGCGGGAACCTAGCACACACAAGAAAGCAAAAAAAAAAAAAACCTTTTCCTGAATACAGATCCTGGAGTCACTCCAGTCACACTAAGGCAAGGTACCTTCTCAGCATTTAAGTAATGTCCACAGAGTACCTGAGCTTTTCTGAGAAGGTTATTCTGAATTGCGATCATAAGTATTTTGACTAGTGGGAAGCTTTCCTTTTCCTTTTGAACAAGAAGTAGCAGAAATCAGTTTTCATATAAGAAATTCCAACACAGAACAGTTGAGAAAACATAAACTACAGGTAAAAGGTGCAGTGCACAGGAGTGCAGGTGAAATCAGTGAAGAAGTACAATAGGCTATATAACTATATATATANATATAGAGAGACAGGAGGCAGGTGCCGAATACCACTTCTACCTTGCCTCCTAGATTCTGACTTTTGATGGAAAGAATAAGGGAGAGGCAAAAATGCCCATGTTTCTATCCTGATTTTTATGATAAAAGGTGAAAGAAGTAATAGTTGGAAGTTGACAGAAGAAATAAATTCAATTTCTGAAACAGTGCTCAGAAAATACTTGTATATATTGATGTAAAAGATAAAGGCTTATTATATATGCATGAACATAGTTTTCAATCAGTCATTGAATGGATCTGAGAACAAACAATGTCATTATTTATCCTGTCCACAGCAATTTAGAATGGGAGAGAACCTGACTTCACAATGGCAGAGAAAAAGGGTAGATACCTAAACATGACACTTGAATTCTTCCAAAATCCCAGTAAAATCTTAGCAAAGAATTAAAACATTATAAGGAATGTAGTGATAGGTATGTTGGATGCTGAAATATAAAAGTTGTATAATTAATAGGTAATAGATATAATAGAAAGCCCACAATAACCCAGAGACAGAAAGACCAAACCAAACAAAAACAACAACAACAACAAAAACAAGCCTTTCCTTCCTTCCCTGGGGACAATGGGATAGTACAGAAATTAGAGATGAAAGAATCATCGAAAAGGTGCATAAGAAATGGCTTCAGTTCTAAACGGGAAGTAGGCTCCCAGATCCCAGAGCCATGGACAATTGTCTCTTAAATTCTGACATGAGTGAACCAGAAAGAGTCTGAACATCATGACTTTAGGCATAATCTTGATCCTGAAAGTTTGGACATGGACTGACGATGTAGATTTTAGAGAGAAACAAGCAGATCTTTCTCTTCCTAGGATGCTACTTTTAGCTTTTTGTTCCCTAGATAGGGGGATGAATGCTTCCTTTCTCAGGAAGTCTTGGTTTGGGGTATGAGATATGTCTGTATTTTTACCTTTGAAGCTAGTTTTCAAAAGTAAAAAA